>SZWC01008345.1:106484-118083 GCA_023375785.1 Penium margaritaceum
TGCTGCACATCACGAATTGTGCACAGCTCCTTCTTACCGCCCACCACGACTTCCACCTCCACGTCGCCTTGGCCGGCCGCCGGCTTGACTCTGTCGTTCGCGACCACCATTGACTTGGAGGACTTCTCGTATGTGACGAACCCCACCTTTTCGACTTGGGTGTGCTCCGCGGCCCCAGAATCCAGGCAGCGCCTGTTGGCCTTCTTGAGGAAGTGATTCTTGTTGCCGTTGAGAAGAGACCTGCCCTTGCTGTTTTTGCCGCCGGTCTTCGCCTCCTCTTGGCACTCACGGGCCCAATGGCCCTCCTTGCCGCAATTGTGGCACGCACCTTTCTTGGCGCCCTTCTTGTCGCCCTTTCCGCCACGTCCTCGGCCCCCGCTTCCGCCACCACGTGTTTTGGTGACAAGGGCCGATGAGGAAGACGAGGACTCCTCGCAACTCCGTCACTGCGCCTCGTTGCGGATGTACTCTACGACCGCGCCATAGGTGAGCTTGTCCTCCGACCATCCTCCGAGAACGGTGATAAGTGGATCCAAACTGTCAGGTAGGGCCATGAGGAGGGCCATCGCCTGCAGCTGCATGTGGATCTCCCACCCCACGTCATTGCATTGCGATGTGAGCGACTCGATATGCTACATGGCGGAGATGACATCATCTCCCTCCTCGATTCTCACCATGAGAAGTCGCTTCATCGCGAAGATTGTTTTCGCGAGCGACTTGGATTGGTGGATGGCACAGTGTTGACCGTGGCACCACGTACAACGGAACATCGATGTCCACAACGAGCATCGATGTAGTCCATTTGAGGCACATCGATGCACAGGTACTTAAAATGTCTCAGGAATGGCAGATTCAAGACAATGAATCATAAGTTTGACTTTTTTGAGAGAACCATTTTTGCCTTATTTCAGCATAGCATTGTTCTGAGACATGAACACTAAGATTGACACATTTTTTGTCACCACTGTGAAATGNTAGAGACCACTGAGGGGGTCTCCTGCCGCATGCGGACACGGCGAGCATGTGGCAGCATGGGTGTATCTACCAGCACCCGGATATTTGCTTGTATCTCCACCACATCATCATCCGCCTCTGCTCCAACTGCTTCCTCTTCTTCATCCTCCCCCTCACCACTGTCGCTGCTCCCATCATGAGCACCATTGAGCAACTCCACCTCCTCTCCCTCCTCCACAATCTCCCCGTCGTCTTCACTGACTTCTCCCTCATCTGCTGCTGATTCTGCTTCTGCTGCTGCCGACAGCTGCCTGGCTGCTCGCCCGCCGCTCTTGCCATACACCTTGCGCAATCTGACGTTGCAGCGGACGAGCAGCTCGAGTGTTGAGACCAGGAGACGGTTCCTACGGTCAGTGTGCACCAACTCGTGCGTGGAGAACACGCGTTCACATTCAGAGGAAGAACATGGTTGAGAGAGCACCTTCAGCGCAAGATCACGCAAGCTAGGCATGTAGTGCATGTAGTTCACATGCCATTCAACAGCGGTCATGCTCCTCATTTGTACCTTAGCCACTGCAGCCACCGCCTTGGCATTCTTTGCTGCAGTTACTATGGGAACAGAGGTCACCATGACCTGGCCCCTCTGGAAGGCTGATATCTCAAGCAGGAGATCATCATGCTTGTCTGCTGGAACTAAAGCATCCACAACAGACTGCCATGCCTGCATGGTTGCTGAGGCAAGTGAGAGATCATTCCCAAAGTGTTCGGGGTGCATCCTGCGTGCAGCAGCGTACAGGGGGCAGGCCATGTCTTTGTTCCAGCGAGAATTGAGACGTCCAAGCACAAACTGCACGTGAGACTTGGCAACCTTTGCTGGCTTCCTGCCCTTCTTCTCGGCCAGCACCTTCAGCTCTTCTGCACAATCAAGCAGGCCCTCATAAATCTCACCTGCAGAGCCACCTTTCCTGTCAGCCACCCGCAAGGCCCTCACCAGAGGCTCCAACAGGTCCCGGAGCTGGCGTACCTGCACCCAAAAGACCCTGCGGCGTACGATACGACGCACCTCCTTCTTCCTTGCTTTGAAGCCGGCATCCCGCCTCACCCCCATCTGCCTCCACAGGTCCGTGTCGACCATGGTCTCCAGATTTTCCTTTTGGTCCAGCAGGCGGTCAACCATGTCAAACGTTGAGGCAAACCTGGTCTCGCACCGCGCCAGCAGCATCTTGCCGCCACTCCTCTCGCGCAGCCAGGAGCGTGGCAGGTCATTGTTCCGCACATAAGACACTACCTTCTCACACCTGCTGATGATTGATCCACCCCAGTCTGTCTTGGCCACGTCCTTCATTATCAGGTCGATGTTATGCGCGCAGCAGCCCTGGAAGAAGAGGGAGGGGTATTTCTGCTTCAGGTCCGTGAATGCCTTCTTGTTGGTGGATGTGTTGTCACAGATGACGGAGACCACCCTCTTCTCCCCCACTATCTCGATGGCTGCTTCAATCATTGCTGCGGTATGGTCTGCGTCACGGCTGAGGCCGCTGGCATCACGCGAGGAGAGGTGCACGGATCCTTGCGCGTTACACGCCATCGCATTGTAGATGGGACGGACCTGGCGGTCAGACCATTCATCAACGGCCACAGAGCAGCCATAAATGTCCCAGGCCTGCTTGAGGGGAGCATCGAGCTCTTCAAGCTCTTTGTCCCGCTTCGGCAGAAGGTCCTTCACAACTGTCGTGCGGCTTGGAAGCCGGAAGCCGGAGGAGGTTTTCCTGCCATTCTTCACCACCTCCAACAACGCCGCCTCCCGACAGAAGGAGATTGGCGATGCAGTGACACACATCAGCTTCACGATGCTTAGCTGGCACCGTTCATTGTGGCCACGCTCCAGATGCTGGTCCATGCTAGACTGGCGGAAGGAAGAAGCTCGCTTGATGTCGAAGACAGGAACCATGTCGGAGGGGCTCTCCCTCTGGTAGGTCTGAGAGGGCGTCGGGTCGTCGTCATCGCTATCAGCTTCCAAGATGACACCAGCAGCTGCTGCGGTGGATTCTCTCTCAAACTCCTCCCACAACTTGAGCCAGGCCACAGGTTTGTCCTTTGTACCCCACTCAGGCCCGAGGCCTTTGTACAGTTGCACGCTCTGAGGCTTCCATCCAGCCGGGGGCGGTGAATCACGGTCGAGGCCTAGGACGTCCCGACACGTGGGCGGTGGATATGGGCACTTCCCCACGTTGTGGTTATCACCACTGAAGTGGCCGCGGATGCGGTCACAAGTGCCGGACTTGATGGTGCCACATGCACCACACCTCCACCCAGCCTGCTTTGTTTTCGTCGGGACGGGCTCGCGGTGTTTACTCAGCTCCTTGGTTAGGTGATCTCCGCTGCACGCACGGTTCTTTGCCGGATTCCACCTGGACGCGTCGAAGGTTTCGGACAGGCCAGAGGAGGGATTGGGTGACTGGACAGTGTTGGCTGCAGAAGAGGCTCCTCGTGAGGGCTGAGACGATGAGCGAGAGGGATGCGTCGCCATTCTGGTGCGACGCTAAGTGTCGCACCAGACGGCGACAACAAAGGTACCTCGTTACTCGCACTTTGTCCTTAAAGGACGTGTTGTGCCCAACCCCACCAGTACGGCCGTGATGCAAGGGACATGACCCATGCACCAAACCGCATACGCTCACGTGCAAGATATTGCATGTATCCGTGCAATCGACGGTTACATGCACCTCGTACATATCGACGGCATCTATTTGTGTAACTGAAATGTGTAAATAAACCAATCCATCCTCTCATACAAGCAAACTATTGCTCTTTGAAAGAAAAGAACCGATGTTTGTTTATCAACAAGTAACTGACGTCATGTAAGCAAAAAAGGGATTTTCGACAGCCAAAACAAGGAATCTTTCACTCGATGGTTGCGGCGGCGTACATGTCAACGTATCCAGCTGGCATCCCATTCGAGGACTACTCAATCACCAAAGTGATGAGATTCCATATCCACCAATGGGTGTCCTCCATTTGCTGACGTGTACATTGTATGCATGCATGAATATCTACTGTCATGCCTTACTGTGCTGCAGTATATGATATGTATTTATCCATCAAAGTAGGCTCTCGACGGTGGAGTGTCGAGGCCGAACGTGATTTTCCGATATATGCAAAAATGCCCACTTCAGAAGTGGTCACTGATAGGACCCCCATAACACCCGGTTTTGCCCGTCCCGGGTCGTGTTTGAGCCCTACAACGCCACGATGCCACAACGATGTTTCTCGTTGTGGCGTTGTCGTTGTAGGGCCCCTACAACGAGCCACGAGGGCAACACTGGGATGGCATAAAGCTTTTGCCAAGCTTTGGCTGCCAGCTTGCAGCCTTGGAAGTAGCCCCACTGCGACTCGGCTGTCTCGGACACCAAGAGCATGAGCGCCTCCGTGTTCTTCTTTTCGAAGGGCTGCTTCTCCGCGTCCATAGCAATCGTCTCTTTGAGCTCCTCCTTTCCCAACATGACGTCCAGCACCCCTTATGCGAGAGTTGCACCTCAAACTGCCACCTCCATAGCCCAAAGCCCAGGCCGCCCGCATACTTCTGAATGGGCTGCGTCTCCTTCTGCGCCATGTGTGCAGCTGCTACTCCAACGAGTTCTCAGAACTTCACGGCGACGTCCAAAATGACGGTCCCGTGCGCTGTGAAATACCTCAACGTTTGAGGCGTTCAGACCTGTAGGCCCATAACCCTTTGTCAGGATGAGATCCGCGTGGTGCGGTCCCGATGTTTGTCTGATCGCTTCTAGTGGTTCATGTCTACTGTTTTGGGCAAATCTGAGACTGAGCGTGAGCTTTCTGGTCGCCTCACGCTATGTGAGCAGGAATTCAGAGACAGTCAGTTTGCGTAGGGAATAACGTCATTTGGCGTTAGGTTTTGAACATAGACATGATTAAAACATTTATAGGGCTAGTTAGAAGCTTTCCAACGCACCAAACCGCACGTGATTCGGCCAATCGTAGCTCTAGTTATGCTTGTCGAAGCGCAGGTCTCACCCACCACAGAAGCCTGACGCCGCCACTCGCTGTGGCGCCTTCATTCACGTGCGAAGCGCCTTTCCCAAGGCGCATGTCTCATTGCACATGGTGTATGGGTCCCCTGCACTGTTTCCATGCACCCTACCCACTTTTGGGTCGTGTTTGGTGATGGGGTGTGACGAGGTTCGAAACCTGTTCGCGGACCTGCAGTCAAAATGTTGACCAAGTCCCCGAGTAACAAAGCGTACTACTGAGTTTTGGACGCCGAGCCAGGATTTTGGCTAAGTCCCTCAGTAACAACCTTCACTACTGGATCTGGTGGATGATCCGCCGAATCAGGTGGATCATCCACCTAACGCATCGGCAGGCCTATCGGAGCATTTTCTCCAGATGGTACTTTTGTTACTCGGTCCGGTCGATTATCGACCGGATTTTGAGTCGCAGCTTGCTCCCAGAGCCGATGCGCATACCCCAACTTTGGAAAGCCATATCTCCCTCGATACTTGTCCGATTCCGGCGAAACAACTTCCACCAGATTCAGCAACTTGTCAACTTGCAGGGGCAAATCTCCATTTTAGGATCCAAGCAGAATATCAAGTCGCCAGATCCGCCGGAGCGGAGTTTCCATTTTTCTGGCGGCTCGTCAGCGCCTCCGGGCGCCGCACTTGGGCATGTGGAGGGGCAATTTTTCAACACAAACCACCACAATTTAAGGGAGAAGAATGGGTTTATCTCCAGTAGGGACACTGAACATCGCTTCATGTGTACGAATGGTAGCCGTGTCCGTACAAAAGGCAAGGCACATAAGCGTATGAGTATCGACATAAACGGCGCTGAAAAACACTTGAAGCTATAGAACCTCGTATACATGTCGTATTTTATGGCAAACCTCTTGTCTGAGACCAAAATGACAGACCATGACATGAGAGTCATCTTCAGGGAAGAGGAGGCAGTGATTGTCAAAGACAATGACATTAAGATATTCTATCGCAAGGAGAGTCTTGTGACACAAGTCCCAGCTGTTGATGGGCTTCACGTCCTATAGATCCTTGAGTGTACAAATGAGGGATATGCGGTGGTTAGAGAGCCCAAGCCCCCAAAGCTTAAAGTTGCACCGTAAACCGTTACAATGGCGACCACATCCACCAACGCAGCTGCTGGATTGTGGTACAAGCGATTTGGCCATGTGGCTGACAACACATTACATGCTGTGCAACAGCACAATGTTGTTCATGGGATGGAGGGATGCAAGGCCATGGACAGTGGAAACTGCAAAAAGCAGAGTGTGTTGACCTGATATGCTCTTTGTCCATGGCTGGTGTTTAGAGAGGCACAGGACGGACTAGTTATGCACTGCTCCCTTGGAGTAAGTCCCATAAGTCTGGTCTATAGAGACAAGGTATGCAGTGCTCCCTTGGAGCAAGTCCCCTTGGTCCAAACAGGATAGTATAGCCAGCAAACCCTACCTAGGAAAACTCATTGTGGCTTAGAGATTCCAGTATTAGTCTGTAGAGCGAGAGGTCACTAGGTCAAATCCAAGCCCAGTGACTATATTGTTTTGTAGAAAAAGGGGAATAGGAAGGTTCTTAGAGACATCTTATAACATTCCAAGGTCCTGGCTAGTGGTTGGCGCCAGTTGGCAATCATAGGGAGCGACATGTAGGCAAGGAGGATGATGGAATCTAGATTTCCCCCAAAGTGGCTCATATAAGGAGCTTGTACGCGTCTAGGCTAGAGGCTAGCTCTAGGACTGTAAGAACCGGTTATTTGCCTATCATTCAGTATAAATCTTACCGTTGAGACTTCTTATAGAGTTGTCCACCCAAGGAAGACAATAGGTCTAAGTATCAGGACTTTGCTCCTTTCGTGAATGTGATCAGATGCTTAGGACATAATGCAAGGAAGTGATTCCTATGAACTGCTCAAGATGGAACCTTGGCTCTGACAATGAAATCCTCTCTTTTTTGCAGTAGTAAGAGTGGTTGGCAGAACCATTGTGTCAGAATCTATTTTCAAGACCGTCGCCTCAGGCAGGTCCAGAAAGGCCACATTGATTGCCCATAAGGCACGCTTCTGAGCACTCTCTCACCCTCTTTGTCTTACAGTGCGCATCTGTTCCATCAGCTCCATCTGCTCCACCAGCTCCAAGGTGGGTGCTGCTATTAGCAAACAAGGGCCAAGGATAAGCTAAACCCTTGGAGGTTTGATCCTCGGGCCCTAACCGAGATAAGCTCTGCCCTTAAAGGCACGACCCTCTGTTTGCTAGTGTGCATGCTTCTCTGTTTTCATGTGATGAACGGCTAAGGAGTAGGTAACGGATCTGAACCTACATCTGCCTTCATCGACCTCAACGAACAAGAGATGTAGAGATGTAAGAGAAGCAACATGACGACACCCGCGACACGCAGTCTTGAGCACGTCAATGGTGGGATGTCAAAGTTCACAGGGATAGATTTCCCTTGTAGAAATGGCAAGTTGACATTATCATGAAAGTGCGTGGCTATTTCAAGATGTTCCTTGGAGGAGAGGTTGCACCTCCCAAAATAGATGCTTTATATGAAGCGTTGAGTATCAAGAATTACATGGAGCTTGCAATTCTTGTGACATCAGTGCATGAGCCACAACATGTCCACCTCAAAGGCATCACCCATACATCAAAGGCTTATGAGAAGCTTACACGTGTACACCAATCAACGGCTCTTGCAAGTTTCCTCTTCATCCTTCAAAAGCTAATTTTGATGAGGGTGAGCAAGGGAGAGTCAAGTCTTGGCTTCTTGTTGAAGCTTGAAGGATTGCTAAAACAAGTGATCCAAATGAACTGAGAAATCGACACCAACATGCAGGCCATGATGCTCCTCATGGCGCTACCTGAAACTTGGGGTCCTTTCATGACCATGTTTGGCAGTAGGAAGGTGGGGGATTTGATGTATGGAGCAGTACCCCAGTACGTGTGCAATGAGGAAATGCGTCGCAACGGTACTGAGGCTAACATTTCAGCCTATGCTGCACAATACGATGGTCATGGCAAAAACTCCCCTTTTGGTCAGAGCAGCAGATTTGACCTAAAGAGGTGGCATGGCAGGAAAAAACAATGCTGGCGATGGAAAGAGTTCAAAGTGCCCTCGGAAGTGCTATAAGTGCGGCACGCTTTGCCATTAGGCATGCCATTGCACGGCTCTCAAGAAGGAAGACGAAGGTCATGGTGGTAGATAAGAGGGTGAAGGAAAGGGTAAGAAGGACTTGACCAACATGATGGGTGACAGTGTGGCGACAACCAAGTGAGCAGCACTGTTTAAACGTGGAGCATACGGCTTGGACTCTGGCACAAACCACCACTCTTCAAGGAAGAAGGATAGGTTCATCTCCATCGGGGACACCGAACGTCGCTTTAGGTATACTAACAGTAGCCTTGTCCATGCGTAAGGCAAGGGGGATAGGTTGATCAGCATCTGTCAATCTGCTTGAGGCGACTGTCTAGAAAACGAGTTCCGACACAATGGCTCCCAAGGAGCGCTCTTGGTAATGCAAGCAAGAGATGATATCACCCTCAGAGCCAAGGTTCCACGATGAGCAATGCATAAGAATCACTTCCTTGCACTGTGTCCTTAGCACCTGGTCATTTTCGCAAAAGGAGCAAACTCCTAAGGCGTAGACAAACCAATGCTTCTTTAGTATTTGCCTCTGGTGGACAACTCTATTACGTGTCTCACAGGTAAGAGTTATACTTAGTAATAGGAAACTGACAGATTCTTAAAGTCCCAGAGCCAGCCTCTAGCCCAAGCGCGTAGTAGCTCCTTGGATGAGCGGCTTTGGGGGCAAATTGGATTGCATCATCCCTCTTGCCTGCATGACGCTTCATGTGACCGCCAAGTGGTGCCATCCACGAGGAAAGATCTTGGAATGTTCTTAGATGTCTCTTAGAACCTTCGTGTCCCCCTTTTGGTCACAAAGAAAAGTAGTCAATGGGCCCAGACCCATGTTGACTTCGACTTCCGACTTTTGGGGTAAAACTCGAAGTCAGAGAGTCGGTCAAAGTCGATTCAGTATTGACATAGATATTGGTGGTGGAATATAGTTAACGCGTTGCCGGTTCAAACGCACTTTTAATCGCTAAATTCCATTAACATTTGATGAAGTTGTGACTGTTCAAACTTTGGATGTGCATAAAGACCTCATGCAGCTTCACTTTGTTGACAAATGGCTTCCTATGACATCAAACACATGTTACATATGCAGTCCATCAAGTGTTGAAAGACAGAAAAATAATATTCTTAACAATAGTGTGCTTGAGACACAGTACTTGGCACACAATAGTGAGCCTCCTAACCAGTTGGAGGAAAACCGACTTCCGACTTGGCTCATCTGGAGCTGACTTTCAACTTTCGACTTCCAACTTGGCCATGGACTTCGACTTCCCAAAGTCAACATGGGCCCAGACTTGACCGAGTGACCTCTCGCTTGAAACACTAATGTTGGAACGTCTAGGCCACAAGAAGTTTTCATACGTAGTCTTTGCTGGCTATACTATCCAGTTCAGACCAAGGAGAATTGCTCCAAAGGAGCAGTGCATGTCTTGTCTATGTGGACCAGACTCAGAGGACTTACTCCAAAGGAGCAGTGCATGCCTGGTCCGTCCATTGCCTTTCCAAACATCATTAATGGCCAAGGAGCATATCTGGTCAGCAAACCCTACCTTGCACCTTTGTCCATACGTTGTGAGATCTTTCCTCTTTAGCAGTCCTGGCCTCAGTCTTCGTTTGTTGCGTTGACCATACCAATGCCTCGTGTACCTTCAGAGTGCAATTCACGGTTCAACACCTTTGTCATGCAATCTGTGAGTGTCTTCCTTGTGTGCACGTATCCCTAATGCACGATCTCCTTTGCAACTAGGTCGCTTGAATAGTGGTACATGACGTCAATGTGCTTGGTCCATCAGGAGATGACATCATCCTTTACCATTTTCATGGCACTCTTCTTGTCGATGCAAACCTCTATTGCCTCCGTTTGTGGCACTTTCATCTGGGCAAGCAAACAGCGTAGCTAGTGTGTCTCCTTGCATGCTTCCCACAGAGCGATGTACTCAACGGTAGAGAGGGAGGCATAAGCTAACTTTTTGCTTTCCTAAGAGGTTGCACCACCATTGAAGAGGCAAACATACCACGAGGTGGACATTCTGACATCGATTCTTCCTCCCTTGTTGATGTTGGTGTAACCACCTCCCATAGCGGGTCAGATCCGTCTTAGCCTCCAAACTGAAGTCCCATGTGTTGTGTCTTCTGTAGATAGCGCATGATACGCTTGACTGCTTGCCAGTGCTACGGCCCTAGACTGGCCACAAACCTGCTCACTTGTCCCACACCATAGCAAATGTTAGGGCGTGTTCCTACCATGGCATGTATGAGGCTGCCTAAAGCACACTAGTAGGGAATGTTCTCCATCTCACACCGTTCTGCTTCCATGTTGGGGCTCATGGAGGAGGAGAGCTTGATGTCTGTTGTCATGGGTGTGCTCATAGGCTTGCTCTCGTCCATGTTGTAGCGCTTGAGGACCTCCATGATGTACTTGGACTAGTGTAGCTCGATGGTGCCTGCTGCTCAATTGTAGTGGACGGCTATCCCAAGGTAGAACTCAAGCGGACCCATGTCCTTCATCTTGAAACTGTTGCTCAGATATATGTTTAGCTTGTTCAACGGCTTGGCCGCCGACAATCAGATAATCAGGTCATCCACATACAGTGCAACCAATATCAAATCTTCCTAATTCTCTCACACATAGACACTATGACCATTCAAGCAGTGTGTGAAAGTGAGCCCCGCCATGAAGCCGTCCATCTCCTTGTGCCATATCCTTGAGACGTGTTTCAACGCATATAGTGCGTTCACAGGTTTGCAAGCCTTGCCCTATGGAGATTTCACTTCCTAGGGAACTTCCATCAGTACTTCTTTGTCTAGCTTCTCGTAGAGGAAATATGTCTTGACGTCCATCGGGTGGCCCTCCAAACATTTTGCAGCAGCGATGTCCAACATGGAATTGATGGAGGCAAAGGTGACAGGCGCAAAGGTCTCCTTATCCTTTTAGCCTACACGCTGGGAAAATCCCTTCGCCACAACTCTTGCCTTGTACTTGTCGAACGTATCATGCTGCTTGAAACTTTTCCAGCGTACCTACTTTGACCCCACCATATGCGTGTTTCGGGGCCTGTCCACCATATCTCTGGTTCTGTTCTCTTCAATGGATGTGAGTTCGTGATCAAATGCCTCCTTCCACTTGGCTACATCTGGCATGTTCATAGCCTTTGTTAGGGTCAAAGGGTCTCTTGGAACCAAGCATGACCAGCTGAGTCCGGTCTATTCCACACTCTTAGCATCATACTTGGGCGGATGTTTTTTTGGCACGTACTATGCTGAAGTGTTGCTCTTGGTGCTTCAAGGATTAGTTGCTTCTATTGCTCCTGCGTTGCCAGTGATCTGTTGTTTGAGGAAGAGCCATCGGTCTCAGAGTTCAACTCAAAAGCCTTGGAGGACTTAGACTCAGTGTCAACGTTTGTTGCTTTGTCAGCCTGCACAGCCACTCCCCTTGCAACACCATCCTTCACTACTACCATCAACCAGTTCTCAGTTGCCTGATCACC
>SZWC01008346.1:19030-32300 GCA_023375785.1 Penium margaritaceum
TGTTTCAGGTATGGGCAGACTCAGAGGGAGTCTGGCCCTACTACCACAGCCAGTACCAGACAGCTGATCCGCTCCAGTCCCAGACGGCAGCGCGTGCCATGCGTGAACTGCTGTATGCAATTCCACAGGAGACAGTGGTCGACTTCCGCCCCTTCCTGGGCGCGCCTGGGACAGGAGCAGGCGCAGACCCGCGCCGCGGCTGGGAGCTGGCGCTGACCCTTTTTGCAGCAGAGACTCACGCGACCCGGTCAGCGCACCTTCACGAGTTCCACTCCCTTCATCAGGGATCCTCGGATTGGCGTCGGGCCATGCGCCTGTACACTCGTCTGGGCACCGGAGGCGGCTCTCAGCTCTGGGCGCTGGACACCATCATGCTGGGAGTGCGCCCCGAGCTCACTGACACCTTCTCGCACAGTTCAGTCAGTCCCCTCGGGCTCGCGCTCTGCACGCAGCTTTGCGAGTCGTCCGGTACGTGGTCTCCACACCGTATCACGATCTCTGCTTTCGGAGACAGTGCTCGGTTGTGGTAGATGGCTACACCGACAGCGACTGGGCATGGAGTCCTGATGGACGCAGCCGCACGGGTTCCGTGTTCCTGCTTGGTGGCACCGCTGTGTCTTGGCGCAGCGGCAAGCAGGGGTGCATTGCTCGCAGCTCCTCAGAGGCTGAGTATGTTGCTCTGGGCGCTGGCGCCGCTGAGGCGGTGTGGCTGTAGCGGTTGTTCCATTGCTTGGGTCAGTCCGTGCCTACCATCATCCTCCCATGCGACAACCAGAGTGCTCTCGCGATCGCTGAGAACTCTGGTGTGTTCCACGCACGCACGAAGCACATCGCTGTCGAGTATCATTTCGTGCGCGATCTGGTGGAGCGGCAGTTGATCTCCATCGTCTGGGTGGGCACAGACTTGCAGCGCGCTGACTTCCTGACCAAGGCACTGGCACGTGGGAAGTTCCTCGGGGCTGTTCGTTCCGTCGGATTGCGACCCCTGTCCGAGAGTGGGTGATTGTCCGGGTCCCTGTTGAGCACTCTGTGTTGCACCGGCACGCGTTCTGCACGTGTATGGACATGCGTACCATCGGGTCATGGGGGAGTGTTGTGATGTTGTCAGTCATACACAGTTGTACAGTTGGTTGTGACCACTCGGCCGTGTCCATGCTNCCGCTGGAGGCAGCCTGGCAGCCTACCCAGTGTACCAGAGGGCTCCCACAGCCCACGGACTACGTTTGGAGGTCTTCAGGATTTTCTCGGTGGACAGCCCTGCCAGGCTGATTTACATGTTTGTTTTCTTACACTCTCCGGCTGTTCCCGGACGTAGGCGTGTGACCAGTCGTTGTGTCTGTCTTTTCGTCGTGCATCCGTAGGATCAGACGGCGCTCCGTTTGGACGCTTGTGCGCAGAATTATGGCCAAAACAGTGGTTTTGGGCCGGTTCAGGTTTTACAGGCACCGCCGTGTGCGCCACCCGCCGTGAGCCACGGCGGCTATTTATGCTGTGGACCTGTCATTTGTTATTTCTCTCTGCATTTACTTCAGTTGAAGCTTGAGATACAAGTGCACGTGTCTCTCCCTACCCTTGTTGTCCCTTGCATGACCTGTGTGTCAACCAGCCAGACCCGTGCTGTCAGGCTAGCAAGCATAAAGGCTAGGAAGCTTCCTGGAATCTTCTCACTCCCGGCCTGTGTACATCGGCGTGCAGATGACTGACACGACGCCACATTGATGGAGTGTCATCCGGTGGAGCCGACGCACGCTGAGCTCTACATGCAGTTTGCCGGAGCCTCCTCCCCCCTTCGTGCTCAGCTCCATCGGCAGACCTCCTTGGCAGTCGTGTCGCCGGCAAGCGCTGTCGTTGCATATGCTGCCTGCACACGTCCAGCGTCGTGTCTGACTGCACTGTTGCGTTCGTAGCGCTCTGTCATGCCTAGGGTCCAAGTTCCATGATTGGCACCAGGGACTAGCGTAGATGCTGTCTGGGTTTAGGCAGCCATAACTACTCACTGCTATTTTTCTAGCTGATTCTGACCGCACGACTGCGTTCGCAGCGTGCGTATTATGGTATGGTCCAGTTTTCAGGCAAAACGGACGACGCCCGGGTTTGGGCTGTCGGCCGTCTGGCAGGGCTCACCGAGAAAACCTGCCTGCTAGAAAATAGGTCTATTTTCTGATTGGCTTAGAAACTGAGTAACAAGCTCTACAGAGATTGGGGGGGGGGCTAGGATTTGGATGAGTCTCCCATTGTTGCTCAATCTTGTTTCTTAATCAGTCACTTCCAGTTTTCAACTGCTTTCTGGCGCTAACACTGGCGCGTGCATCTGTAAGTAACAAACCCAGAGCACTCAGACTTAGACTCTACAGCGGCAGACTGAGTGGGCAGCTGACTAAGCAACGAGCGTGGAAGCCCGCACGCTGCATCAGCAACGCAACTGCCCCTACCTGCACTTTAGATTAGTTTCCAGCTTGGTATCAGAATCAGGGCACAGCAGCAGCAGCAGACAACTGGCGTACAGGTTTCTGACTCCGCCGGCGTACCCCCATATGCGCCAGTGCAGGGGAAATGTTGCCGGATTTTTCCCGACAGCATTGACCCGCCTCCTGGCGGCGTCCGAATTTTTCCCACAGCCACTGGGCTAGGGGAAATGCTGTTGGATTTTTTCTGGCAGCACTAACCCCACGCGTGATGCGAGGAGGTGAGTGGTAGGTCGCGTCAGGCACTTGCTGGCGACTACGCACGTGGCGATGTCAACCAGGTGCAGTGACTGGCAGGAGCAGCAGCAGTTGCCAGGAGCAGCAGCAGCAGCTTGTAGTAGCAGCGAGCAGTGGTAGCAGCAGCCAGTAGCAGCTGTGCGCAACAGCAGCAGCCGGCAGTAGCAGTAGCATGCGGCAGCTCGCAGCAGCAGTAGCTCGCGACAGTAAGCAGCAACGACAGCCAATAGTAGCAGCTCGTAGCAGCAGCAACAACAGTAGTAGCGAGCGGCAGCAGCAGCCGGTTGTAGTAGCAGCAACAGCGGCAGCCGGTTGTAGTAGCAGCAACAGCGAGCATCAGCAGTAATCGGCTGTAGCAACAACAGCAGCGAGTTGCAGCCAGCAGCAACAGCTGCAATAGCGGCCAGCAGCTACAGCTACTCGTAGCCCGCTGCCCGTAGCGAGCAACGAGCTGCGAGCAGCGTGCTCGCTGCTCGTAGTGTGCTCATTGCCCCCAGCGAGCAGTGAGCAGCAAGCAGCAAGCAGCAAGCTCGTTGCTCGAAGCTCTCTGCTCACAACGAGCAGCGAGCTCACTATGACGAACGAAAAAAAGGGGGGGAACACAAAAACAAATCCCCAACCCCATTGGTGGCCCTACAGCGGCTGCAGCCACCACCACAGACACTGAAGCAACAGCAACAGCCGTAGCAGCAAGCAGCAGCTACAGCAGTAGCAGCAGCTGTTGCTACTACAGCATCTGTAGCAGCAGCAACAGTAGTAGTAGCAGTAGTAGCAGCTGCTGCTGCAACAACAACCACAGCAGTAGCAACAATTGCAGCAGCAACAGTTGTAGCAGCAGACCAGCAGCAGCAGCAGCAATAGTAGTAGTAACAGCAGCAACAGCGACAGCAACAACAGATACAAAAATAGCACCAGCTGACTTGCAGCTGACATAGTAGCGGCTCCAGCAACAGCCGCTGCTGACGTCAGCCATCCTTGGTTGACATCACTGCTTACATCAACAACACACAAAAACTACAGCAACTACTCTACAGATAACGCAGCAGCAGCTGCTGACGCCAGCCATTCTAGGCTGATGTCACTACTAACATCAACAGCACAACAAGAAGAACAAAAAAACAAAAAGCAAAAAAGGGGAACAACGAGGGGAGACAAGACACCATGGAAGAGAATGAAGAGGGGTCCTCCTCTGTTGGAGGACCCCCTTCTCGTAACAACTGCAGTAGTTGCAGCAGCAGCAACAGTAGCAGCTGCGGCTGCAACAACTCCAGGAGCGGCAGCTGCAACAGCAGCAGGAGCACCCGTGACAACAGCAGCAGCAGCAGCAGCAACAACAACATCAGCCGTAGTAGCAGCAGCAGCAACAGCAACAGCAGCAGCAACAGCAACAGCAGTAGTAGCAGCCACAACAGCAGCAGCAGCACCAACACCTTGCAGGCTCTGCCATAGGTCATACTAGCATGACAGATCTACTCGCCAATTTGTGCCAGTAGTTCGCAACACTGACGCAGTAGCTAGCGGCACTACAGCTTCCGCCACCACTGCCACAGCAGTAGCTGGAGCAGCAGCATCAACAGTTGTCATCGCAGCAGCAGTAACACTCGCTACAGCAGCAGTAGTAATACCATCAAGCACCTTTTGTTCGACCCGGGTACGCGAGCCCTATGATCTCCTATGCCACGCAGTACCTGGCGCAACAATACACCCAGCGCCAACAGCAGATGGTGACGTCAGTCCTAAGCCCCACTCTAAGTGCCGGCCGTAGGCCAAAGGACTTCGAAACCCCATCGCCGTCGCTTTAGTCTGGCGAGTAATTCTGGAGCTAGGAGCGCAGCTTCCGGATCTGGGCACAGGGCGAGAACTTGTGGCCCTACTATGTCCTCCCCTTCGACTCCACCCAAGACGACCAGGTGTCTGACGCTGGTCGTGCCGTGTGTGCCCTCGTCCCTGTGGCCCCTCCGGCTGCACGTTTCGCCCTCGAGTCCTTCCTCGACGACCTCACCACTGGCGTTCTCCCTGACCCGGCAGCGGCGTGGCACATACTCACGCGCCCTTATCGCCTGTCCAGTAACGCCGAGACTAGCCGCCTAATCCGGGAGTTCAACTCCCTTTGCATGGGGGAGACCAAGACGGTCACCTCCTACTAGTAGCGCATAGAGGACATCCTACGCCGCCTTGGAGACGCCGCGCCACCCCCTCTTTCCGCACTCCTCCCCACCGGCCCCTTCTCAGACATCTTCGTCCATTACTCCCAGGACGTCCTCACCACGATGGTTGCCCAGGATACCCTCATGCCCTGGGCATACGAGCTCTTCCTCCGCATCGAAGAGGCTCGTCAAGAGTCACACATCCATCGCACAGAGTCCCTCACCTCTCCTGCCATCGCCTCCATGGCCGTTACCGCCCCAGCAGCAGCGGCGTCTTCCGGCACCACCTCGTCAGGCAAGAAGAAGCGGAGGGGCAAGAAGGGCAAGGGCCCTCAGCAGCATCTCCGGCGGCGCCAGCCTCGTCTGCCACAACTGTGGCCGGTCAGGACACGGGTGGTACACGTGCCGTCTCCCAACTGACAAGGCTCGCATCATCACCACCATGCGTTGCCAACGTGAGCGTCGCCTCGCCACCACTGCTATGACCGTCGCTGCCCCTACTACACCTTCGCCGCTCGCGACAGCTCCACCGTAGTATCTTCCGCAGCCGTCCACGCCCGCTCCTCCCTCACCGGCGCCTCCAGCAACATCTCCCCCCTCCTTCGTAGACTCCGACGCCATTACACCACAGTCGGTCTACTCCGTCGGACCCTCCACCCGCGAGCATCAACTGGAGCATTTCATCGCACTTCAGCTCGGCCTTCCTCGCCCTCCTCCTGAGGGAAGTGCGAGTTGCGTAGTCGCTAGTACCTCCCCACCCTACATGATAGAGTGTGTGCTGCGGTCGTGTCCTCTCTCTTCGTCCACATAATCCTCTGATGTGCCTCTTCGTGATGACGTCGCTTTGTTGGATGACTGACAGTCACGGTTCGCACCTCCATCCACTACGTCAGCGTCACTCGCTCATTGCCATGTGACTGTCAGCGACCTGGCCACACCAGTCTAGGATCCGTCAAAGACCTGGATCATAGACTCCTGGGCCACCCATCACATGACGGCCTCGCGTGAGGCCTTCAGTGTCCTTGGTCCCATCACCGATGTCACCGGGGCTGTGACGGGTTCTGGTTAGGTGTTACCCGTTCGTGGTGTCGGCGTCGTTCATTTCCATGGTCCTATTGGTGATGTCTTCGTGATTAATGTCCTCTTTGTCCCTAACTTTGAGCTCGGCCTCCTTTCTGTCACCGCCCTTGATCGCATGAGCATGGATGTTCTACATTTGCGTGGTGTGGGCACTGTGTCGTTGCGTCCATCAGTTCGTCTCGTTTTGCATGCCACCGCCCGTGGCAACTTGTGGCACGTACCGTGCCTGTCCGCCTCTACCTCTGTCCCCTCTTCATCAGCCGACACTAGCCACGTGTTTGTTACAAGCACACTATCTCCGCAGCACACGCGTCTTCTGCATCGCTGCCTCTGTCACGTCCACTCTGCCGTTGTTGACAGCATGCTTCGCACGCAGCTAGCCATGGGCCTTGACCTAGCCTCCTTTCCTTTGCCATATCCCACCAAGTGCATTGATTGTGCTCAGGGAAAGATGCACCGTTCCACCTATCCCCTCTCTGCCTCTCAAGCGACCGCTCCGCTCGACTTGGTCCACTCTGATGTCATGGGTCCCCTCCCGACAGAGCACGGTCGCTATGTCCTTACACTTAAGAATGACTACTCTCGCTATCGCTGTGTCTTCTGCCTTCGACAGAAGAGCGACGTCGCTCCCACCATTCGGGACTGGCCTGTCCGTGCTGAATGCGAGTGTGGTCACCCCCTCTGCTGCTTCCGTTCCGATCATGGGGGTGAGTTTCTGGGAGAGACCACACACTTCCTCGCCTCCCGTGGTGTCCATCATGAGACGTCGGCGCCTTACACGCCTGCCCAAAATGGTGTCTCTGAGCGCTGGAACCGCACCATGGCCGACGCCGTCCGCACCATGCGGGTCGAATCCGGCATCTCTTATGGCTTCTTCTTCGATGCCATGACCTACATGACGTGGGTCTGGAACCGGATTCCCCATGGACCCATTCCCCGTCAGTCCACACCATACCAGCACTGGTGTGGAGAGTGAGCCGACCTGCGTCCGGCTCGGGTCTGGGACTGTGTCGCCATCGTGTGGTTGTCTGTCCCACACCAAGGTGGCAAGCTCGAGCCTCGCGGCCGTCCTTGCACCTTCCTTGGCGTCTCGAGTCAGTTGAAGGCATGGCGTTTCTGGGATCCCACCCGGTACTACATCGTCGAGTCATGGGATACCCTCTTGTTTGAGGACCTGTTTCCCCGCAACCTCGTTCGCTCAGGTGGGTCGATGTTCCTCCCGTCGCGTGGGGAAGTGGTGGGTCCGTCCTCCGTCCAGCCGCGTCCGGGCGTTCCATCGTCTGCGCCCGCGAGTCCGTCTGCACCGGCTGCCCCCTCCGTGTCCGCCAGCCCCTTAGGGCCAACTTCCCCATCTGTGTCCGATAGCCCCTCAAAGCCAGCTGCCCCATCCGTGTCCGACAACCCCTCAGCGCCGGCTGCCCTGTCCGTGCCCGCAATCCCCTCAGAGCCGGTTTCCCCGTCCGTTCCTGCCAGCCCCTCAGGGTCGGTTGCCCCGTCCGTGTCCGACAGCCCCTCAGCACCGGCTACCCGGTTCGTGCCCGCCAGTCCCTCAGAGCCGGCTGCCCCTTCCGTCCCCGCCAGCCCCTCAAGGACGGCTGCCCCGTCCGTGTCCGCCAACTCCTTAGGGCCAGCTGCCCCGTCCGCGTCCGCCAGTCCCTCAGGGTCGGCTGCCCCGTCCATGTCCGCCAGCCCCTCAGGTCCGGCTGCCCCGTCCGTATCGGCACGCTACACACGTGGTCCGGGCGGGAGCCTTAGACCCAGGCCGACAATGAGCACTCAGGCCGCCCCCTCACGTCCTCTCGTGCCACGACCCCCGGTCATCCCACGAGGCTCCTCACCTCATCTCAGACCCACTTCCACAGTCGTGAGTGGGGACCCCGGCACCAAGGCGCTTGGCTTGGCCACACTGTAAGTCATCACTGACCTACATCCAGGGTCAGCTTTGGGCAATGCCTTACTCCATCAGGAGCACCGGTATGCCGTTGCGGTCATACTCACGCGGATGCCACCAGGGACACGAGACGCGCACGCCCTCATTGTCCGCTCCACGGAGCGACCAGAGGACCCAACCACCCTATGTGAGGCTCGGGCGTCTCCCAAGGCCGCTCATTAGGAGGCTACATGCGCTGACAAGCTTGCCGCTTTTCGGAAACGTCACATCTACGAGCTCGTCGACGTCCCCCCAGGTCGTAAGGCCATCGGCGCCAAGTGGGCTCTCCGGCGAAAGTGGAAGCAAGACGGGTCCATGGACAAGTACAAGACCCGTCTCACAGCCAAGGGGTTTGCCCAGGTCCCTGGGATCGACTATGACCAGATTTTTACCCTGGTCGGCCGGTTCTCCACCAGCCGGGCGTTGTTCAGCCTGGTTGCCCAGCACGGGTGGGAACTGCATCAGATGGATGTGAGCAACGCCTTTCTCCATAGTTCACTGGAGAGCGAGGAGCTCTACATGGTGCAGCCTCCAGACTTCGATGATGGCTCCGGCAAGGTCTCGAAGCTGCGGAAGGCCCTCTATGGCTTGAAGCAGTCACCGCGCTGCTGGAACCAGGAGATCAATCATACGATTCTCAGCGGTGGCCTCCTTCGCAGCTCTGCCGACCCCGCGTTGTTCATCAGTCCGCAAGGTCAGACCCTCGTCGTTGTCTTGGTCTATGTCGAAGACCTGCTCATTGCATTGCCGGATGCAGCTGCCATCCACCGGGTCAAGGACCTGCGGCATGTTGCCTACCAGATGAAGGACCTCGGGCCAGCACGAGTCTTTCTGGGCATGGAGCTTGAGCATGATCGCTCCATGGGCATCCTGCATTTCCATTAGGCCGCCTACGTCCAGACCTTGTCTGGCTGCTACGTTGAGGACCTACCTCTTGTGCCGAGAGCATCCTCACCCATGTCGCCCGATGGTCAGGCGATGATAAAGAGCTCTGATCCAGCTGTGGTGGGGGAGCCAGTAGACATGACCAAGTATCTGCGCGTCATCGGGTCATTGATGTTCCCGGCGACGACGACGCATCCAGACATTGCTTTCACCGTCAACATCCTCGCAAAGTTCTCCCAGGAGCCGCATCACCTCCACTTTGAGGCTGCGATCCGAGTACTACGCTACGTTGTTTTTATCCCATGGTGTGGCCTCATGTTCCGTCGACAGCCATCCGTTGTGGCGACGGAATTCGCCCACAGTGACTGGGCCGGCATTATGGACAGTAAGAGTCGTACCGGCTGGATCTTCCTTGTTGGTGGAACGGCTGTATCCCGGCGCAGCGACATGCAGGGATGCATTGCGTGCAGCACTGCTGAGGCTGAGGATGTGGCCCTTGGTTCTGGCGCTTATGAGAGCGTGTGGCTGCGCCGCTTGTTGTCCGAGTTGCGTCAGTCAGTCCCATCCATCACGTTATACTGTGACAGTGTAAGTGCCATGGCCATTGCTGACAATGACGGCGTGCACCACACTTACACAAAGCACATCAATGTCGAGTATCACTACGTACGTTCGTTGTTACATGACAGTAGCATCAGCATTTTGTGGATTGAGGCAGCACGATAGTTGGCTGATTTTGTTACCAAGACACTGAAGCGTGACTCGTTCAAGAAGGTTATGAGTGCAGTCGGTGTGCGTCCGTGAGGTTCTCTCTCTCCCTGTCCGCTTGGTCTCTGTGCTCTCTGCCCGTCCATGTGCACTACTCCTGTGGGTCATGGAGGAGTGTTGGTTTTTGTCTCACATCTCTCACTTTTACTCTGTTGTGTCCTCCCGGCTTGTGTACATCGGTGTGCAGATGAATGAAAGCGAGACATGACGGTGATGGAGTGTCGTCCGGTGGAGCCGACGCACGCTGAGGTCTATACGTAGTTTGTTGGAGCCTCCTCCCTCCTTTGTGCTCATCTCCATCAGCAGACCTCCTCGGCAGTCGTGCCGCTGGCAGGCACTATCGTTGCATATGCTGCCTGTACATGTCCAACGTCGTGTCTAACTGCATTGTTGCGTTCGCAGCGCTGTGTCATGACTATGGTCCAAGTTTCATGATTTTCAGGCACTATTGGCACCGGGGACTGGCATAGATGCTGCCTGGGTTTAGGGAGCCATAACTCCTCGCTCCTGTTTTTCTAGCTGATTCTGACCACTCGACTGCATTCGCATCGTGCGTCTTGTGGTATGGTCCAGTTTTCAGGCAAAACGTACGACGCCCGGGTTTGGCTTTCGGTCATGAAGCAGGGCTCGCCGAGAAAACCTGCATGCCATGAAATAGGTCTATTTTCTGATTTGCTTAGAAACTGAGTAACAAGCTCTACGGAGCTGGGCGGAGCTAGAATTTGGAGGGGTCTCCTATTTTTGCTCATTCTTGTTTCTTAATCAGTCAGTTCCACTTTTCAGCTGCTTTCTGGTGCTAACACTGGCGCACGCATCTCTGAGTAACAAACCCAGGGCACTCAGACTTAGACTCTAGAGCAACAGACTAAGGGGGCATCTGACTAAGCAACGAGCGTGGAAGCCCGTACGCGGCATCAGCAACGCAACTGCCCCAACCTGCGCTTTAGATTAGTTTCCAGCTTAGGGTCTCCTCGTCCCTCACCTCTCTGAGGCTTGTTACTCAGTCTACTAGTCAAGTAAGAAAACCTACCTGTGGGCTTTTCTCAATGAGCCGTGCCATACGACCGAGGGCCCCAAACTCGGATGTTGTCCGTTTTTCCTGAAATCTAGACCACACCAATATACCGTAGGGTTCGATTGGTCCCATGTCCCCAGTTTTGTATATTAAATGAACTGTGCCACGAGTCTGAGGTTTGGATGAGCTGTGCCCCAGTTTGAAACTTTGTATGAGATTGCCACAACTTCTTTTTTTAATAATAGAATGCCACCACTTGGCTGCATTTCTCTACAATTTATAGTAAAATGGTAATGTGCCCCCGGTATTCACTCGTTTCCCATGCCTGTTAGGAACGGGACCAAACACGTGTCATCGCTCCAATCGAGCGATGACCCGTTTCATTTTATATGTAATTTGCAATACAGATTTCGTTTAGACCTAACACCTATTTTGGAGTTCAAGGTTTGATTCTTGCATGAGCACTTAGGGTATGTTCTCTTGGAGTCATGCAGGCACGTGATCGCATAAATCTATGTGTTTGCACCGCATATGGACACGTTTTTCCACCCAGCCGGGCAGTCTACGCGATCGTGGACGACGACAGCTCAACTTGGACGTGTCGGACTCCCTCCTGTCTACCATCCGTCTGGTTACTCTAGAGAGAACAAGACGACTCATTGGGCCATCGCATTGGGTGCGCAACCTCGACAATCCGAACGACTCCAAGAGAACACACCCTTTCAGAGCCTCGCTACTGCGGGCCCTTGAGGTGCTCGAGCAACAAAAAAAAAAAAGCTCGATTCTAATGGGAGGGGCTGGTTTGCACATAAACATGGGATGTTTGTATGTCCTAAAAAACAAGCAAAAACGGTGTTTTCACTCGGTCGAAATCAAGCAGAAACAACATTTTTTGTTTTTTAGAACTTCCAAAGCCACTCGTTTTGTAAGTACAAACCCAAGTCAAACCAAATCATTCTGAATCACAATCGAGGTTTTGAGCTATTTGTATGCAGGCAGCTTTTGGGCTCTGCGATAGCGGGGCTCAGCAAGTTCCCTTTCAATGCATGGGGAGGTTTGGACCCCCCATACAGACCTACCGCAAGCCCGACCGAGAGAAACAACAACAAATCCATCAAAATAGGAGTTTGTTTGTGCTCAGCCAAGACATGCCGCTAGCTTGTACCCTGTCGAACTGCGGGGTCGTTGTAGGTGGCGTTATGTGAGCCGAACAACACTATTCGGCTCACAGAATTCCACCAAATAGACGCCGTCCGGAAATCCAAAACAAGACTCTTTTGGATGACCGTTAGATGGGAAAAAGGAAACAGAATGCAACAGATAGGTCTGGAGAATGAAAAAAAATGTGTCTAATCGCATAGCAATCGTAACCCAAAAAAACAAAAGATGAGTTAATTCAAACGTTTCTTCAATCTTTGACAGAACAACCATCCACGTCGAGACAGCCGTCAATTGAAAGGTCCCATATACTGGAAAAATGATGTCAAACGTTGAAATTGGAAATAATATTGCAAAGTTGCCCCAATTCACCCATGAAGACCATTGATTGTGTTCATGTTACAGATTAAGTCCTTGACTAGGGGAACGATTCATTTATATTTCAGAGTCCTGCCATTCTATCATTAAATGTTTGAACCGCGGTTACAAAGCTGTGACATTCCTCTTAAATGTGGTGTAGACTGAGGCCATTTCTCCAGTTTGGCCAACACCATAATCCCCTTGTATTCGACTGTTCTTGGGTTTACGTAGTAACCGTATGCAATCGGTTAGGTAGCCAAGAATGTACACTGACATCAGAATATCCGCTAAACACACAATTCCGGGACGGTGTCTGTGTGTGCGGTCAATGCTTTTGTCCACCAACATCCGACTGTATGCTTTACAGGCTTGTTTGGATTACGAACTTTTCTCTACCCTATTTCTTTCAGTTCGACATCCACTTTTCAAAAATGTTCTTTCCCCTGTTTTCCGTACCACCTTGTCCACGTTTGGGAGCTCGACTAAAATGCGAGACTCACCCCTCCAGTGAATGGGATGCGCAACATATACGCTACTGTAGCGGGAGGGCCAGTTCGGCCCTCCCACCTCGCGATAGCGAGGGGGTGGCTGCAAGCCACCCCTCGCTATCGCGAGGGCTGGCCGGTGGCCAGCCACCCGCTGGCTACCGGCCGGCCGGCGGCCGACCGGTTGGGTGGCCGGCGGCCGGTCAAGTGGCCGGCCGGCCACCCGCCGGCGAGCCATCGGCCGCCGATCGAGCTGGTGGCTCGATCGGCGGCCAAGAGGCCACGAGGGCCTCGAGGGCGAGGCCTCGTCGCCTCGTGCCCTCGTCCCCCCTCGCCCTCCTTGCAAAACGAGCAAGAGAGGACGAGGGATAGGGGGAGCGAGGGTGAGGTTAAAAACTACTGGCGCGAAATCGCCAGCGTGCCTCGCACGCGACGATTTCGCGCCAGGACGACAAAAACGTAAGTCGAAGTTCGTTTGCGACGAACTTCGACAGAATATAATCGGAATAACTCATGCGAACACACGAGTTCGAGGTAAAAACCCCCGGTTTGGGTCCCAAAACCAGGGGTTTGGCTAAAAACGGAAATGGGCCTCCGGAGACTCGAAATATTCGAGTCTCCCTGCTCTGGGTCGTTGATGACGATTGCCCCTCAGTCTCGCGAAGGGGGTAAACCCCTGACGCGGACTGAGAACGCCATTCTGCGAACTCCGACGACGACTTCAGAGCAGGAGCTGGAGA
>SZWC01008346.1:51290-77675 GCA_023375785.1 Penium margaritaceum
AGAGAGAGAGAGAGAGAGAGAGAGAGAGAGAGAGAGGGAGAGAGGGAGAGAGAGAGAGAGGGTGAGAGAGAGGGTCATGATTTAGAGAAGTCATAGAGCATGCTCTTTGTTACAAGCCACTGAAAGTGGCAATGTCTTAAGTCCTACTGAGTGAGGGAAACCAGTGCCGATCCAATGGACAGGCAATGATCTCTAGAATAATGGCCTACATGATGAAAAGATGGTCCACATGCTGAGCTGTGCAAGGACACCATCAGGGAAGCTCCAGATCCAGGTCCCATGGCACCAACAGCTGCAGCCTGCGTCTTCAGGCCCAGGTGCCTTAGCAAACTCCAGCAGCCTTCCGCCACCAGCCATGACAACCTAGTGCAGATTGTACACAGGTAGTTGTGACGCTCCTCACATGGATGGTGTGCTTCAACCGTTATGTCCGACCTTGTGTGTTGGCCATCTGCTGCTGGTTCTACTTGTCCTTCTCCATCATGCTTATGCAATCTGACGCCGATTGTGGCCAGCCGGTCATACTGTCTACTTGTTCTTCTTCATCATGCGCTCGGCAAAGAAGTAGCCGAAGAGAAGGACATAGGATGCCACCGATAGCACGATGATAGTGATGTCCAGCGTGATAGTGGTGCCAGGGTAAGGTTGCACAGCGAACAAGTTGGTGGTCATGTTCACGTTGGACGTCTGCAAGAAAAGGAAATGGAGAAGAAGGCGACCACAGGACACAGGAAGTTTGAAGGCAAGCTCAGCATTGGTCCAGAATATCATGTATGGTGCCTGACGTCCAAGCTCAGCCAGTCTCTGCGTCTCTACAGGTAGGGTTGTCACGGGTGACGAATGATGGCCGAGAGCAGAAGAACTTGGAGGGGGGATGGTCAGGGAGGGGAAAAGAGGCGTGGGTGTGGTCCGGAGAGGCGGGAAGGGGTGGGCTGGGGGGGGGTTGGGGGATGGGGGATGGGAGGGATGGACGACAGGGTGTATTCCAATTGCAGCTCGAAGGAGTAGAGCGCCAGGTGGAGAGTGTGATCTTACCTGTCCAAAGCCAACGGCATTGCTGGCAGGAGAGGCGCTTGACGAAGTTGAGTTGAGCGCATACGCTCGAACATAGTAGAGAGCGCCGGGGATGTTGCGGCCGGCCTGCCATGTCGTGGTGTTGCCAGCGGCGTTGTAAGGTTGAGCTGCAGACAATCACAGACAAGAGGTGAACAATCAGGAGGGGCAAAGGTGAGCAAGTTGTGACAGTGCCACTGCTGTTGCGAAAAAATAGCACCAACCACTCCACTTCACTCCATTACTGTTGCGTCGACGTTGCCATTGCGTGTTTTTGATCGAGGCAGAGGCAGTTTGGGGCGCAATGTGGAGGAAACGACAAGAGACAGATCTGTCCACAGAGGACAGCATTCAACTCCTCAGAGGACAGCATTCAGCTCTGTCCACAATGAAGAGAGGTTGATGCAGTCTAGCTTGGAGTTGGATCAGGCAAATATGAAAGGAGCCTGAGGACTGAAAACATGGCGGACAACAGGCATTTAAAGGTGAGGGGGCCTGAGGCAGGAAGNAGATAACAGGCATTTAAGGGTGAGGGGGCCTGAGGCGGGAGGGGGGGAGGGAGGGGAGGGTGGGGGAGGGGGGGAATGGGAGATGTTGAAACCCAGGCAGACTTACTGGCAATGGTGAACTTGCAGTTCTTGGACTTGCTGAGGTCGTTGTTGGATGCACGCCACGCCCTGCCTTGCGTGCTAGGAGCGCCATAGCACAGCACGATCTGCACCTTCTGGTAGCCCGCATCGACACCCGAGCCGACGTACGAGAAGTTGAGCTGCCACGTCACCGTCAGGTTGTCGTACAGGTACACCATCGTGCTGCAGGGGCAGACGAGATAGTCATGCAGCAAACCGGAAAAGAACGTTGAAGAAACGGAAGTCGCCGTCGCATTGTTCGACAGATTGTTCAACATAGCCCCGCAGGCAGTGTGGGAGTGGGTATGAAAGGAAACCGTGCGAAGGTGGTCGGGAAGGAACAGGACAGGTCACCGCCAGAGTGGCATGCATCATCGCACAGGTACACCACCATATCTGCAGGGCATGCAGGGACAGCATACCCAAACCAAGGCAAATGCATTTACGAGGGAACATAAGTGACTGCTAGGTCGCCAGGCAGAGGAACATTGCTCGTCGGAGGGGAATTGAGGAAAAGCGTATCAGGGCAGCGAGTACAGCCCCTCCGAGCTCTGGAACGTCTCAGAGCTGCTAAGTGGAAAAATCAAATGTCAGCTGCGAAACACCGCAATGGTCTGGTGGCCCGTGCTCTCCTGGCTACTCAAATGGCCATTTCAAGCACGGGAAAGTTGGCCAGCGGCGGACGTAGCGCAACGGCCTTGTAGCCAATTGAGTCGCTGCAGGATTGGTCGTGCATGGCCGATTGCCGAATTCAGCACTTAGCCAGCAGAAGCTGCACGTGCTATCCTCTAGTCATCCTGAGCCTGTGGTAGTCCATGTATCAACTCCCACAAGCCGAACAGCCCAGGGACTGAGAAGGGCACGCCCTAGTTGCCTTCACCTAGCATCACCGAGGAGCCTTGGGTCTAAGTCCGAGCAAAGGCCAGGCTCGTCCTCCGAACCTGTCAAGTGCGCCTCATGAGCTGCCCTAGGTCCCCTCTCCCCACTCCGAGCACAAGGGGAAGTGCCCGATACTGGGGCTCAGGTTTTAGTTGTGAGCCGCCGCACATGAAAGAGGCCCTGGGGCAAGGTTGTCTTGAGGCTCCTCACCTGCTGTTGGTAATGTTTTGGCCGTTGAGCTGCGCAACCACGACGAGGTCTTGTGTCAGGGACGACAACGAGACTCCGGCATCTGCGGTGCTACATTGCGACAGAAGCGCCAACAGAGCCAAGGCTACGATGCAGTGAGTACGCGCCATGCTGTGCTCTCTCTGCGCTGGGAAGTGCCCTACTGTCGACGAGCGGAGGTGGGTCGAAGAGTGAAGCTGGATGCTGACCACAGACCGTAATCTCGACGTCTCACAAGTCGAACGGGAGACTGAAAAGATATTGATCCTGTGCTCGGAATACCGTGGCTGTTATTCCCTCCAAGGTTCGGATGTTCTGTGTTGGAGGTATTGGAAGAGAAAGTCGTGGAATGCAAAGTATTGTGTCGGTCGCCGAACCGTGAGGATGTGGCGGCGGACCGGTGACTTATGAAGGTTTCCAAGCACGGGTGAAGGGCCGAGACGAGCCAATGCCAGGCAACTTCGTGACAGACGAGCTGCAGTTGACCCCCGGCAGCTGGGCCACGTTCCGCTGAGCGCCATGGCGAGTGGCGAGGTGAGGAGGGGCGGGCAGTTCCGGCCGCCACCATTGGCCGTTGGTGGCTCGTGGCCTTGTCGTGGGAGGTTGGGCCGTCGAAGGGGCAGCTCCTCGAAGTACTGCCCCTTGTCTATGATTTTTTTGGGGCTCGTCAAGGTTCTGCCCTCTGTGCGCGCCGTGATGCGATTGAGCGGATTGTTTGCGGTGATGCGCCGTGATCGCCGATTGAGAAGATCAGTGAGGAAATCTAGAGCTCCGACTGCAGCTCGCCGGTGTTTCTTTTTGGAGTTTCGATTTTAGTCATTTGATGTGTGCAAGCGTGCTTTCTACTGTAATACAGCTGAGCATACTCACGGTTTGTTAATTTTAATTAGTCATTATAAACTTTTGTTATAGCAGGTGACAAAGAGCAGGCAAATGACTAGCTTTTGTTTGTCAGGGTTTGTAGGAGGTTTGGACGGCGGAACAGGCAACTAGCCAGCCGTCACGCAGACGGCCGCTTGTACTGCCGCCAAGCCCCCACTTCATCTCTTGGCCCTTCGAGCGAAGCTGTGAGCATCCCTGCGCCGCCCCTGTTGGCCCGTCATTGTCCTCAAGAGGCATGCTTTTGTCGTATCTCAAGCCACCGCTACAGCAAGTAGTCACCGACAATCCGCACATCAGGCGGATCATTCTGTCGCTAGAAACAAAATTTCTCGAAACGACCTGTCGGACACCAATGCTGGGCCCTGACCGAATGATCCCATCAATTACCTGCTTGGGCTACACCTCACAGTGGCACGAATGGCTGCAGCCGCTGGTCTCCACTGTACCGGCAGGGCCGGCGGTGTTACTTTCAGCCAATCAGCACTCAGTGAGTAATCACATGGTCTAGACTCCTCCGGTGCCTCACGTGACGGCTGCGATCTCGAGGAGTTGCACCCATCCGACTAATCAGAAGATGTACAAGACCGCTTCTGAATACCTTACAAGCCCAGAGCTATACACCGCTTTCCAAACCCGAACCCTTAGCACCAGATTGTAAATACTTGTGTAACTAACTGGATGAACCAATTCCCCCAGTTACCAAAAACTATTTTTGAATCTTATAAAACTTCCGTTACCCCGAATTAAAATCAATGCCCCATTATATGGCGGAAATGCAATGAATCTCCCACTAACTGGCTCGTGAATGCTAATTGAGATTAAATTACGGTATTAAATCATTATTTACATAATGGGATATACCCAAAAAAGTAATTTATATCTAAGCACTGAATTTGAGGTTAAGGTATATGGTGTTTCTTCAAGCAGAGCACGAATGATGAATGCGTGAAAGTTACGAAACACAAGAACATCTCATAAATTTGCAGAGTCTGGTAAATTATTCCGTGATACCGCGATCCATCGCAATAAAAATATTTATAGGCATTTCCAAACCCGAACATTTACCCCTTCTTTCTTATTCCGTAACGGTAGAAAACTCACCCAATATTGTCGTTGAAAAAAGGCGGGAAAAACATCCGCCGGAGATCAGTTGCAACATATGTTCGTAGAGAGCGCAAGTGAAGCTTGGACGTCGGTTCTTTATTTTTCCGGCAACAGAGACGCCTTGGAGGTGGTCACCCATTTTACTAGCACCGTTACAGTGGGGGCTTGCAGCAAAAACTGCTCCCCTTATGGCTGAGCCATAACAGTGTAGGTACCCATCAGTTAAGAACCTTTAGGGTTATGTGGGACTCCCTCCCAACAAAGGGAGGTCACCCGCTAAACTTCCACCCCCATGGGTATCTATTCCATTGGTCGTAACCATGAGAAAAGGGGGTACAGAGGCTGCTTTTACGTAGTCCTCTGTAATACCCAGCCCCCCGTGTGGTCGGGTTTGTTTTTCCAGATGTGGGATAGTTGTGGGTGGAGCACAACTACCGGTGGGGTAATCCTGCTATCAATCTTACATGTGTGCAGAGCTGTGGTGAGAGAAGTAAGGAACCCTGTCAGCTTCTTCTGTTGTGTTGATTTATGGAGCGTCCTGGTGTAGGTGTTGATTTTCTTCATAAAGGCCTTGATGATTTATGTGGCGAGGTAAGCTGTTGGGATTGTTATAAATTTTCCTGATTTCCAGAGAGATTTGATAACAATAGCTCCATAATTATGCGCAGAAGGTTGCTTGAAGAAGTTGCAAGACTGCAAAGCGGGAATGATATTATTCAAGATGAAAGGGTGTGCATGGGTTTCATTGCAAATGTGTTTGACACACTGAAGTAGTTTGTTCCCGATATGTGTTACTTTTGCACATTCTTGGAAGGCGTGGATAGTTGTCTCTCTTAAAAAGGTTACATAGGGAACACATGTTAATAAAGGGTGGTGAAAACAACATGATGTGTTCTCTTATCTGTATACATTTGAGAAGTATACGGAACATTTTGTCTTTAACTCCTGGTGGGATGAGGACGGATTTGATCATTGACGTTGTGGATTGGGTGGTAACTAGAGTACCACACTATTGGTGCCATTTATCTTGGTATTTGACGAGCTTGATGGTTTGTTTAAGGAGCACACGATATTGGCCCATCGTTTCGGGTTTTTTGTCATTTATTCTTCAGGATGGCTGCAAAGCGTTGTTTGCACATACGAGGAATTTTCTGTCAAGTGTATGGACTGGTGTTATATGAATTAAATCGTGGATCACCAACAGAGGGTTGTGAGTCTTAGCAATACTCAGGTCCTGTTATGCTTTCACTATTTTAGTGGTGTACCCATCTGCCTCACGAGTTACCCGATAAAGGTAAAGAGGTGGTATGTCCACGAAACCTGAGAGGCTCCAGTATTCAAACTGGTCACTTGTTTTCTTTATTTATGACTGAGATGCATTTTGACCATGCATGTGGTAAGTCATTGCAGACTTTCCGAGGGGTTTTTAGTTGTGCGGGGTTAAAATCTTCCGGGTTGATTGGAGTAAAATGTTTTGTGTAAAGGTTGCCTTCTTCTAAAAAAAGGTGTTTGACTCGTACTTCCTTTTTATACAGGAAGAATTCTATGTGGTCTATTCCGAAGGGTGCGCCGTTTGGTATTGTTGGAAATATGTTGAAGGCGAGGTATTATTCAAGGATTTCATGTCGCATTGGTATCGGTGGAAGGATGTCGGGGTATGTTTTAATGAAGTTGCCTAGGGTTACAAATCAACCGGAGTGTTGCACGCTTTTTTTTGCGCAAGATTGTAATGCGGGAAACGAAAAAATGACCCTGTTTTGTGAAATTTTGTGACATACATGCGACTGATTTTTAGAGGTCCTGTGATTGGCGTAGTAGTTTCTACACTCTCTGTGCGCTTTGAGCTGCAATGAGTATCTTTGGACACAACATACTGAGTCCTCCTTCATATTGTAGGATAATGGCTCGATTTTTGTTGACAAAACGTAGCTTGCCGTCCTTTTTCGTGCCTGAGAGGTAGTTGAAAAGGCATTCATCACTTGTGTCAAACGTTTTGGTAGAGGGGGGTAGACATCTGATCTGTAGACGTATTTAGCCATTTGTACACATTGATGATGAGGATCCTGGTTAGTAGTGGAAGGTGGAATTTCACCCATACTTCCATGGCCTCTTGGATTTGGTTCTTGAATGTCTCCCACATCAAGGGGGATGACATATGTTGATCGAGGTTGAGGCCCAGGACCCGTTGTGGTTGTGTTGTATGTTGGTAGGTAATGTTGACCAGTGTTGCACATTCTGGTCCTGTTCGAAGAATGCACGTTTTTAATGCATTGGCCTTGAGGCCGGTGAGTGCCTTGCATTCTTCCATGATAGATGCAGCACTATCAAGGGACTCTTGGTCCATGGCAAAGATCGTTGTATCATCTGTGTATGCCCCAAAAGTGGGTATTGTCCGCTTGGTTCTGATTGGTTTTGGTATATGAGTTTTAAGAAGTTGGTTGAAGGGTTCCATCCCTATAATGAAAAGCAAAGGTGCCAGGGGGCACCCTTGGCATCCACCGGTGAGAGTTGTGATCTGCGTTGACTGATGGCCATTTATGAGGAAGCTTGTTTTGGTGTTCGCGAGTGTTAAGGTTATCTAGCGTATGAATAATGATGGGGAGCCCATTGCTGACATTCTTTCATACAAGTGTGGCTGGAGTAGGGTGTCATATGCTTTCTCAAAGTATGCCAGGACGAAGGTGAGGTCTTCCTTTGTGTGTCGTGACCAGCGCTGCATGTCAAAAATGCATGAGAGAGTGTGTTTGATATTCCGCCCGTTAACGAAACCTGTCTGTTTTGGGCTGATGATATGAGGAAGAATTTTATTGAGTCTGTTTGCGAGACAGACCTGTCCTGTCTGTTTGCCAGGATTTTATAGCTGGAGTTTAGAAGGGAGGTAGGACGATGATTTTCCATATCAGTGTGGTCCCCTTTTTAAAAGAGGAGGCAGGTGACCGAGTCCGTCAAGGTGGGATGACTCTCAGGGTTTGCTAAAAAATCCTCAAAGAGCGTTTGGAGTTTGGATAGGATTTCACGGGGATGGGCCTTGTAAAATTTGTTGGGATGCCCATCAGGTCCCCACCGTGTGCCCTTGGGCGATGTTTCGATAGCTTCCTATATTTCCTCTAGGGTTATTGGAGCAGTTAGGTCATGAATAATCTGTTGAGGGACCTGTGGGAGGCGTGGTAATGCTGGCCTCTTGGATGCATTTGGCGGAGGTGTGTAGAGTTGAAGGTAGAAAGAAGACGTTCTTTTTCGCATAGCCTTGAGATCACTAGTGATGACATTTCCTTCAGTTTTGAGAGCGGTGATGAGAACCACCTGTTTCCTTGCTTTGATGAGATTTGTGAGGGTTTTTGAGTGTTTTGCTAGTCCTTCAACATATCTTAGGTGTGCCATGTTGTGCAGGTGTAGTTGTGTGGAAAGAGCATACCGGGATGGAGTGGCTTCTAACTCGCTGACTCAATTTAGGAGTATGGGGTCCGATGGTTGGGGACAGAGGGCTTGTTGGGTATCTGTAATTTTTATTCTATATTCTTAATTGTCTCTGTTCTCCTATTATGTTCTTGAACGCTGAACTGCTTGACCTATCGTTGGATGGTTTTGATGAAACACTCCCAGAATGGCGAGTCATACAGTCGTATGATTTGAAGGCACTTGGGTCTGTCTAGAAGGGAGGTGTTGAATCTCCACAAACCTTTGCCGCTTGGGCCGTTTGAGTTAAAAAGAATCATGATCTCTGGGGCTGAGATGTGGTCCGAGAGGTCTGATGGGATCACGATGTGCTTCACCTCTTGTGTGTGTGGGTTAAAAGCGTGGTTGTGGTAGAAATGGTCAATCCTTGACGGTATTTTTTGGGTCGTGGAGTGGAAAATAAATACCTGAGTATTGGGGTCTAGATTTTGGTAGGAGTCTATGAGGTAACGTTCTCTTAGTGTTTGTTGAAATATTATAGAATCTTTGGAGATATTTGCTGGACATATGTCTATTCCCCAACATGCTACATTAAATTCACCAGTGAGAATATCTAGTGGGTTTGTAGCGAGGAAGTCATCTAGCTGTGTCCAGAAGGCTCATCTCTCTTTGACAATAGGAGGGGTGTAGATACATATTTTTTTGAAAGTAAGGTTCTCTTTGCGGAAGGTATGTTGCGAGATTCTTGACGATCCCGTGTCATGAGTGTCAACAAGGGTGACATTTCTTGGGTTCAAAACAACGAAAATACCCCCTGTATGGCGTGACTTGGAAAACGTCGCTACCACTTTCCATTTTTAGGTATTTTTTGAGTGTTGTGACCTTGTCAATAGAGTCAATCCTTGCATCCACTAGAAAACAGATGGCGGGTTGATGTGAATATAGGAATGAGAGGAGATGTGGGATTTTTGTTTGACTAGAAATACCGTTGATGTTGAAAGTGGGAATGTTGAATTGTTCTTGGAAGGGTCTCATTGAGGAGTTCTCCTCCTCTGCTGAGGACTTGGTTTTGCGTTTGTTATAATGTTGGTCTTGGACCTTCTATTGGAGAGTAGGTAGTTTCTTTGTTTTAGTAGTGCGACATAACTTTTTCCCCCATGCCAGATTATTTTGGTGAGGGTCTTTTATTTTGAGTGTGCATAAGGGCAGTTTTTCCTGGTCTTCTGTGCTTGTTCCATGCGAAGTTATGGTGGGCCAAGGTATGGAAGGGCTCTGTCTTGCAGTTTGAGCCCCATCCCGGAATACAATGTGTTATTGCATGGAATTCTTAGTGCTGGGAGTATCTGCTTTGACCCTTTGAGTTGGCTGGTCACCGCATGAGACGCGGCCATCATATGTACCGACAGTCTGTGTCTTGGACAAGTGGTGTCCGAGGGAAAGATGAGGGTTATTATGCTTGGTTTTTATGGAATACTTGGTGTATGTGTTGAGTGTCTCCCTTTGTAGAGGTTTTCAGGAGGGAGCTGCAGTACTAGAGCCTACTGTGACCTTATCTGAGAATGTTGAAGATGTTGATGTGGCTATGTTGATGCTATCTCGGGTGTCAAAGGACGACGATTTGGTTGTTCCTTGTAATCCTCCTTCTGGTTGGCACGGGGTGATGTTGGGTGAGGTGTTTTTTGGGTGGTGTATGTTGCGTGTGCTTGAACCTGCTAGTGAGAGGACTAAGAGAGGGAGGAGTTATTGAGTATGGGTTGCCTTCCTGAAGGGGGTTAAACACATGCCTGAGTGGATATGGGTGTGGGAAAGACCGAAGAAGGTTGTGCTGATCCAGCAGGTGAAGAAACGTTTCCTTTTATTTTGTTTCGTTGTCGGGAAGAGCATGTCGTGTACAAATGGTACTTTCCATGAGAAGGAAGATTACTTGCTATTGAAAGAATAGATATAGTTTTTGTCCGAGTCTTGAGATTCATAGTCTGCAGCTCTTGAGTGTGAAATAGTGCAGTTTTGCGCTGAGTGAGCAATATATTGTTCAAGAGGCACAAAAGGCAGAAACCACAAAATCAACTTTGAATCGTATTGTTTGTATCGAGACCTTGCCTTTGTCTGTTTGGGAGTAGTAGATGTCGGGTAGAAACCTGTGGCAGTGGTTGGGAGGTGGAACGTGGCAGGATAGTTTTTTCCGTTGTCTATGTCAGATAGAAAGAAACTACTTTCAGATAGTGTGTTGGTTATGTGATGTTGGAATGAAAAGGGCCAGGGAAAGGGAAATCTAGCAATTGTAATTGAGACGATGGGAACATTGATCAAAGGAACATGGAAGTTATTGCCTACTAATCTGGCTTGGTAGCTGGACAAGTCCTCAAATAACCACACATTTGCTCTTCATGCTGAGGGACAGTCCATCTTCAGATCGATTGCATGGGATGTAGCTTACACTGGAGTAATCAGGGTTGGATTAGGCCAGGGCCTCAGCGAGAACATTCGCCAAGGAGGGCCACCGACGGAGGTGTTATGTGCAGGGCTGGGTTGCCCGCTACATGTCTTGTGTGGCGTGAGGTTCCAAGTAGACACGACTGCTGGTGGGTGCTTGCTGGGGTTGCCATGGATGGCCCTGCACAGTTGATTAGCAAAAAGACAGATGTTGGTTGAGGATGAGGGATAAGGTATGACATAAGTACAAAAGGGGTTGGTGACTGTACCCGAGCTGGTCACAGCTTGAATTTGCACTTCAGGCTGGCCAGGTTTCCATTGATGTTGACAACAAGATGTTCCTGGGATGTATTGGCCATGTATGCCGCACGGGCCGCATCGTGTGTCTTGGTGTTGATGTGGTCAAAGAGTTCATCGAGCAAAATGGTAGAGTATTTGCCCCAGTACACGTAGTTACATACATTGTGTTTTATTTTCTTTCATGCGTTCGAGAAGATGATCCCCTTTTCTGACTACCACAATGGGACAAAAACAGTGTTCCCAATCTCACGTTCTGCAAGAGATATTTAGAGGGAGAAAGAGCATGCATGTGGAGAATGGACGTGTGCGGATGATCGAGACCTTACCAGCATGGTGTTGCACCTCATAAATGGTGTGGACACCGGTCAGTGGGTGCGAGCGCGAGAGCAAAAACATGTTATGATACTCAGTATGATGGTTGCTGGCACAAAAATTACAGACCAGCCCTGAGAGATTGATCATGACTTCTTTGGTGCAGTTCGAGGGCACAAACACTCGGAGGACTTCCAGAAAGGTTGGGTCATCGGGATGTGGCACATGGATGCTTAGAATCGTTGATGTGGTGATGCCAATGAGTGGCTGGACATGGCGGTGGAGATGTTCAGCATTGGCCAGGTAAGGCTTGCTACGGCCATCGGGGATGTAGATTGACAGCAGCCACTTGACGTCTTCAAATCCGTAAAACTACGGGCTGTTCCTCAGAGAGAAAGTCATCATGTATGGGTAGCACAGTTTGTAGGCTTCGAAAGCTAGACAGGTGACTGTCGTCACAATGACCTCCACCCTTGCCTCATGATCTGTGTATGGATGACAGATGGGAGAGACAAGTTTGAGATTGAAAGAATCAAACAGGGATGAGTGAAAAAGCAACACCTTCTGGCTTGTAGATGAAGGGGGAGTGCGCAATGGCCAAACAGGGGATGACGCCATCGTAGTCCTCAACTTGGACAAAGTACTAAGCCATGAGAACTTCCCCACAGAAAACCATTTCAGATGAAAAGATATTGGCGGAGGTCAGTGTAGACTCCTGGACGGGGTCTGGATGACGGCGGTGCAACATCTCCAAAGAGGCATGGGCTATGCGGTCTCCCAGGTTAGCGACCGAGTTGGGGAAAGTCAGATAGAACAGCTGGTTGAAAATTTTTGTCATCCCTTCCAGGTCCATACTTGCCTTGTGTGCAACTGATCGAAGTTGGATGGTCCCTTTGGCTAGGAGCTGGCGGCGGGCAGCTTTGACATCAGATACGGGCCCGGTTACGAAAAGACCCCGGGAGCTAGGGGTGGCACAGCTGGAGCCAAGCGGATCCCTGTAAAATGTGTATGGCACAAACGTGCATGTGTAGTGTCCCAGAAGGTTAGGTAGATCCAAGCATACTTGTGTTAACACATACATGTGTGTACACTATGTAAAAAAATTTCATGTGATTTTTTATGGAGTAAGAATCAAATAAACTCAATGAAAATAATGTCCAACTCTTTTAGTCTATCCTAGGTCCTTTAAGAGGTAACTTAACTACACAATGTTTGCTAAATTTCCCATCTGGACACATTCGAAACGTATTGTGTTACTATGGCAATGAGGGAGTCATTGAGATCATCTGTTAAGTGGGGGGTATATCTCGATACCCATTGAGAGATCCCCCCTCTCTCAAAAACCAAAATCGCATTAGGGGAGTGTACATGGGAGTGTATGTGGTGGACCTGCTGAAACATACACAAGTGTAATTGCAAGTTTAAATTTTACGAAACATATCTTAACACAATACAATTGTGTATTCTCCCCCCTCTCATACACTACCCAATACACTGGCCTGATACAATTGTACTTTTTGGGGGGAGGGGAGGGGGAGGGTCTCTCAATATCCGACAAACCCATCTCCCACCAACCCCTCCTCCCCAACACCGAAAGTACATTGGGGGAGTGTGTGTGGTAAACGTACTGAGAAATACACAAGTGTATTTGTAGATGTTACCCCCCTGATCGTTGAATTCGTAGAATGGGTTTTTTTGGAATTATATGTTCCTTGATTTAGACGACATTTTCCGGGTTTGAATGATTTTAGTGTTCCTATTTCATCGAATTCATAGAAAATTGGATCCTTGAATTCGACATTTTGTCTTTTTCATATTCTAGCTGTCCCTAGAATTTGATGACAGCGAGCGAACTACCAATTTCGAGTCGCACACAATTCTACTGACAACCAGCACGTTAGCGCAATCTGACAGAATCATGTGTCTGACCCACGTGCGTGGGTCTGGCGTGCCATTCTGGATACCCGCAATGAACATCCCACGGATGTGAACTCAACATAACAATTTTTTGTATGCCTGTTTTTTTAGGAGACACATTTGTCTGACCATAGTTTCTTCGTGTACCCAATAATTCGACCAAACCTGAAAACAATTATTTATGTTTTTCTATATATTCGTTGAACAAAATATCGTATCCAATTCGGCCAAGCAAAAAACAATTCAAACCGAATTAAAATATGAGGGGGGTATTTATACGAAACATCTCTTATCGTAATACACTTGTGTTATTCTCTATACACCCCTCTCATACATTGCCCAATACACAGGCCTGCTACACTTTTACTTTTGGAGGGGAGGGGGGAGGGTCGCTCAATATTCGTCGAACCTATCCCCCACCCCCTCCTCCCAAACACTAAAAGTGTATTGGGAGAGTGCATGCGGGAGTGTATGTGGTGCAAGTGCTGAAAAATACACAACTACATGTGTAAGTGTTATTTCTACGAAGCATCTCTTAGCGTAATACACTTGTGTATTTATCTTCACACCCCTCTCATACACTGCCCAATACACAAGCCTGATACACTTGAGGGGGGAGGGTCGCTTGATATTCGTCAAACCCATCCTCCACCCCCGAACACCAAAATTGTAAAGGGGGAGTGTATATGGGAGTGTATGCGATACATGTGTTGAAAAATACATAAGTGTGTTTGCAAAAGCTATTTCTATGAAACATCTCTTAGTGTGATAAGCATGTGTATTTTTCTCTGCACACCTCTCATACAATGCCCTATACACTAACCTGATACACTTTTACCTTTTTGGGGAGGGGGGTCTCTCAATATCCGTCGAATCCATCTCCCCCCTAATACCAAAAGTGTAAAGGAGGTGTGTATGTCGGAGTATGTGGTACACGTGCTAAAAATACACAAGCTTACTCACAAATGTTGTTTCTACGAAACATCTCTTAGCGTCATATACTTGTGTCTTTTTATATGCACCCCTCTCATACACTTCCCAATACACTGGCCTGATACACTTCTACTTTTTGTTGGAGGGGGGGAGAGGGTCTCTTGATATTTGTCAAATCCATCCCCCACCAACCCCACCTGAGGAAAGCCACTCCTCCTCTTCCAACTTCGTGTCAATGTAGTCCTCGGACTCTGAGCTCTCACACCATGATGCATCAGGCGAGTCATCCGCATAGTCTAGATTGTCAACCTGCGATGTCATGATGACCAAGACGTTTGTACCTTCTGCACCACTGCCTGCACCGCCTGCCCCTCCGTGTGTACCATTGTCTGCACCGTCAGAGCTCCCAGAACGTCTTGCCCGGCGTGCAAAACTGCGTGATGTACCGCCTCTACTGTCGCATGCAACATCCACTGTTGTGCCGCCAGTAGCACCCTCCGCCACTCCCTCTGTCCCACCGCCAGCAGCACCGCCTGTCCCACAACCAAAACCACTACTTGTCACCCCCTCCATCCCACCGCTAGCAGCATCACTCCCTCCACCACCACCAGCTTCCGGTGCCGAAGCACTTGCAACAAGCTCAACTGCCACTAGCTCCTGGCTGCCAGCATTTACGGCCAGCTCTCTAACACGCACGGTAGCCACAGTGGCCGGAGAGAGTGCAGGCGCGTTCTTGCACAAGCATGGGTGTCTCCTTTGTGCCTGCACTTGGAGCATATGCGCTCCCATTTTTGCCAAGTCACCTGGTCCATGCGCTTGGAGCGTGGTTAATCACGGGAGCACTTCACACCCGGCTGGTCCCACCCACGCTGGGCATACTACAACTTGTGGAGGTTGTCTCCTGGCATGCATGACTTGGACGTCCGGTGCCATGCCATCTGAGTCAAGTACATGTCTCTGTACAGCTGCGGTTTGATGCCTTTGTCCAGCATGAGCTCCACAATGTGCTGGCAAGGATGCCCGTACTCTATCGCATCCTGGCATGGATGACCTATACTCATCGCGTTTGAAGTTGTGTGGCTACCACACCGTACAGGATACTTAAGGTGAGTTCACTATTCCCATGGAAGCCCAGGCACGTTGTCTCCACCGAACAGGTTCTCGTAGCCCTTGTCCGAGGTTCGGAAGAGCTCATCATGCGCGCGGTCGAACTCATTGTGCGTGAAAGTGCTAGCCAGCCTCCACATGATGTCTGCCATTGCTGTATCCACCTCTGACTTGACGTTCTCGCACAGATGTTGTCCGTAGTAGGTGTGAACGGCGCCATGCAACTGACGCTCCACAGGGGCGATGAGCCCTGCGTCCTTGTCGCTGATGACCGCGGCCCCGTTGTGCCGAGCTGTCAAGAACCTCTCTGCAAGACATTGGCAAAACCAATCCCAGTTCTCCTTATCCTATTGTGGGCATATTGCCCATGCCATGAGCACGTCGTGATTGTTGGCGTCCTAGTACAGTGCCAGCAGCAACACTCGCTTGAAGCCATGTTTTAGGAATGTATCGTCCATGCAGAGCAAACGCCTCACATGCGGCTACCCGTTCCGACAAGCATCCGGGGCAACAAATGCAGGTTGGAGGAGGTAGTCCTTACCTTGCTCCGTACATGCCACGCTATGCTGAATAACCTTCTTCAACAACAGGGAGGAGTCACGAGAACAGGACACATATGGCTTCATACGTGCAGGACACTGTAAAGCCATGGCTAAACACTAAAAAGCTTCAACATACTTACACCAACGATGTAGGCTGGGAACAACGCCGACGAGTGGCTCTTTTCGTCCATCAGCTTGGAAAAGGCCTTCTCCTTAACATGGTGTATGGCATGGTACGTCGAGCGCTCCCCCGTGCATGCTTCCACAATCTGCTACAAGGCCTTTTGACGAGGTACAGGGCTCCATGGAACCAGCGAGCTCGATGTGGCATAACACCCACACGGCCTTCCGCGACGGGTCACCTTTCATGCCAGTCCGGCTTCACTTGTGGCCCTTCTTGAAAGAAATGATGGTGACGTCGCTGGTCTTCCCTTGCCACCGTGCCTTGAGTTGCCACGTGCAACCCGTGTACCTCTGGTGGGCACACCGGGCCTCTAGCCACGTCAGTTTGCTTGTGACGAAGGTGACCCTCATGTGTGCGGAAACCACGTAGTCGTGGACCACCTTGAGGCAGGCTTCCATGTTCCTGAAGGCATTGTCGCCAGGGAAGTTGACGGGGGCGTCCTGTTGGGAATCCTTTCTTGGCTTGGTGCCCTTGTTCTTCACGCTGGCGCCCGGGGAGTCCGTCGGGGGAGGGGGGGTATGTTCATCATCAGACAATCCTGTATCAAGGGGCATGGGAGAAGAGTTAACAATTGCCAAGAAGATTGGTGTATGATGTCAACAACAATAACAGGGACACTGATGCACCGTACTTGGATGGAGCAGCAAATCCAAGCTATTATAGAATGACGCCATGGCGTTTTTCACGAGTGCAATCCACCCGCTACCGGGGGGCGAAACGGCCTGACGCGAGAGTCACAATTCAACAACATCGGACACTGTTCTCCACGCTCTAGAGAGTGTGGAGTTATGTGCACTTCAACCTGGAGGTGTTCAACCTAGCAAGCCCCTTCGAATTCGTTAAACACGAAGCCGTCCTTGTAGCCTTGGGAAATGTGGGGCTCCTCCTCCTCGTCGGAACTACCGACGGTCGCTTTGAGGGGAATGTAAAAGCGGAACAAGGGTGGATCCATTACTCCCCCCGAAAGGATAGTATGCAGTACCATGCAAGGTAGTATGTATCGTACCCACCTAACGGTCACCTTCATGACCATCATACCTGAGAAGATTCACCGTAGCTTCCTAGCAATGCTGCTGCTGACGTGGCAGCACAGACCAGTCAGCTTAACGCACTAGCATGCAAGCGGGTGCGAGAACAGCAAGGATCAGACTAGGAGAGACAAGACAAGTCTCAGAAGCTGCATTGTAGTGAATGTGCAGAGAGAGTTGACAAATGACAGGTCCACAACATGAATAGCCGTCGCGGCTCAGAGCGGGTGGCGCACGCGGCGGCACCTGTCTGTCCTGAACCGGCCCAAAACCACTGCTTTTGCCATAACTCTGTGCACAGGCGTCCAAACGGAGCGCCGTCTGATCCTACGGATGCAAGACAAAAAGACGGACACAACGACTGGTCACACGCCTATGTCCGGCAGTAGCCGGAGAGTGTAAGAAAACAAACATGCAAATCAGCCTGGCAGGACAGTCCACCGAGAAAATCCTGAATGTCTCCAAACGCAGTCCGGAGGTCGTGGCAACCCTCCGGTACACCAGGTAGGCTACCAGGCTGCCTCCAGCGGGTGGAGCACCACCTCAGGGGACTCCGTCTCCAGCTGGGTCCGCCTCAGGGATCTGCACGAGCATGGACACGGCCGAGTGGTCACAACCAACTGTACAACTGTGTATGTCTGACAACATCACAACACTCCCCCATGACCCAATGGTACGCATGTCCATACACGTGCAGAACGCGTGCCGGTGCAACACAGAGTGCTCAACAGAGACCCGGAAAGTCACCCACTCTCAGATAGGGGTCGCAGACCGACAGAACGAAAAGCCCTGAGAAACTTCCCACGAGCCAGTGCCTTGGTCAGAAAGTCAGCGCGCTGCAAGTCTGTGCCCACCCAGACGATGGAGATCAACTGCCGCTCCACCAGATCACGCACGAAATGATACTTGACAGCGATGTGCTTCGTGCGTGTGTGGAACACACCAGAGTTCTCAATGATCGCGAGAGCACTCTGGTTGTCGCAGCGGAGGATGATGGTAGGCACCGACTGGCCCAAACACTGAAACAGCCGCTGCAGCCACACTGCCTCAGCGACGCCAGTGCCCAGAGCAACATACTCAGCCTCTGAGGAGCTGCGAGCAATGCACCCCTGCTTGCCGCTGCGCCAAGACACAGTGGTGCCACCAAGCAGGAACACGTAACCCGTGCGGCTGCATCCATCAGGACTCCACGCCCAATCGCTGTCGGTGTAGCCATCTACCACAACCGAGCACAGTCTCCGAAAGCAGAGACCGTGATACGGTGTGGAGACCACGTACCGGACGACTCGCAAAGCTGCGTGCAGAGCGCGAGCCCGAGGGGACTGACTGAACTGTGCAAGTAGGTTGACAGCGAACGCAATGTCGAGACGCGTGGTCGTGGCCAAGTACATCAGTGAGCCAATGATGCGCAAGTACAGGGTCACGTCCACAGCCTCGCCCAGATCGGCTGGGTCTGTCACCTTCAGAGCGTCCTGCTTGTCGGGAGTGATGGGTGACGAGGCGGTGGGGACAGCGGCAAGGAGGTCAGCAAACCGCTCCCCCACCACCTATGCGTATCGTGCCTGGTGGAGGAGGAGTGTCCGTCGACGACGGTCACGCACAATCTCCATCCCGAGGAAAACAGCCGCTGGACCGAGGTCCTTCATCTTGTAGGCAGCCTGCAGGACTGCCTTGGCCTCTTTCACAGCCTCCAGTGAAGGAGACGCAATCAGGAGATCGTCCACGTACACCAGAATGGCAGTGAGGTGCTCGGCTGTCCGTCGGATGAAGAGTGACGGATCGGCGTCGCTCTGGACGTATCCAGCCTGCGTGAGGGTGCGAGTGATCTCTTGGTTCCAGCACCGGGGCGACTGCTTCAGACCATACAAGGCCTTGCGCAAGCGCCAGACCTTGTTGCCTTCGACCTCAAACCCAGGTGGATGGACCATGTAGATTTCCTCCTCCAAGGTGCCATTGAGGAACGCATTGTTCACATCCATCTGGTGCAGTTCCCGATCATGATGGGCGACCACACCAAGCAGCACGCGAGCTGTGGTCATGCGACCGACAGGGGCAAAGGTGAGAGTGAATTCCACCCCCTCAACCTGAGAGAACCCCTTGGCAGTCAAGCGGGCCTTATAGCGGTCCAGTGAGCCGTCAGGCTTCACCTTCTTGCGGAAGACCCACTTGGCCTGCACGACCTTCCGTCCCTCAGGACGGTCGACCAGCTCAAAGACTCCGTGCTCCCGGATGGCGCTGAGCTCCTCACAGGAGGCTCGCCACTGCTCAGCATCATCTCCTGAGAGCGCCTCCTTTAACGTGTCTGGATCGGGGACCGCCAAAGGAGAGCTCCGGGTGGCCAGGACACACGCCTCGCGGGTCGGACGGACCACAACCAGGTCAGCGGCAGCTGCCTGTGCAACCTCGTGCTCGTCAGTGATCAGCTGGTGCCCTATGGGGCAGGATGGGTGGACCTCCGTGTAGGTGCCCTGGACACTCAGGCCGAGAGCCTTCGTGCCAGGTTCACCACTGTGCACGCTGCGCGTGCGTCATCTGGGTGGTGCAACCGCAGTCGGAGGGGCACGTGAGGCCAGTGGGCGGAGATGTCCACCTGGCCCACGGGAGTAGCTAGAGTCTGAGCTGACCGATGGCTCAGGCATAAGGAGGGCAGGCGCTGCGTCTGGAGACGCTGCAGGCGCGGGCGAGTCAGTCGCGGTAGGCCCTGGCGAAGCAGGCGCTGGAGGCGCGGGCGAGACAGTCGCGGCAGGCGCGAGCGAGGCGGTCGCGGCGGGCGTGGGTGAGGCAGGCGCTGCAGGTGCAGGCGAGGCAGGTGCAGCTCCCGCCGGCGAGGCAGGTGCAGCTCCCGCAGGCGAGGCAGGTATCGCGGGGGCAGGCGAGCCAGGAGACGAGGCAGTCGCGGCAGGTGCGGGCGAGACAGTCGTGGCAGGTGCGGGCGATGCAGTCGCGGCAGGCGCAAGCGAGGCAGGTGGGACCGTCGTAGAGACCACAGGCTCGACAGCAATGATAGCCGGGTCAATGGTGACCAGCGATGGTCCCACCCCGGAGGCACCCGGGACGGACTTACCCTGTGGGGCACACTCCCCCAGCCGATGGGAGGCCTCACAGGTTGGAACGTGAGACGCTGCCTGGGTGAGAATGGCAGACAGGTCGCGGTACGACAGTGCCTCAAAGAACAGCGCGTCGCGCGACTCAACAATGCGTTGTCGTCTTGCATCCCAGAAACGCCACGCTTTGGAGCGTGGAGAGACACCAAGGAAGGCACACATCCGGCCACGCGGAGAGACCTTGAACCCCTGCTGGTCCTCGGTGTACCAGACGCAAGCCAAGGAACCCCAGACGCGAGCAAGCCTGAGATCCGCACGGTGACCGAACCACAGCTCATACGGCATGACGTGGTCCGGCAAGGGACCATGCGGGAGGCGGTTCCAGACCCACGTCATGTAGGCAAAGCCCTCGAAGGCGAAGGACTCCGGGAGACCGCACTCGGCGCGCATAGCGCGAACCGCATCCTCCATGGTGTGGTTCCAGCGCTCAGACACACCGTTCTGCTATGGCGTAGCAGGCGCCGAGAGCTGGTGACAGATACCAAGCTCGGCGAAGTGAGCGGTCAGCTCACCGAGATACTCACCGCCGCGGTCAGAGCGGAAGGTGTGAAGGGAGTGACGAGACTGACGCTCAGCCATCACGAGCCACAAGAGCACAGCAAGAGCGGCATCGCTCTTGTGGCGGAGGCAATAGACCCACCGCATACGGGTGAAGTCATCCGTGAGGGTAAGGACATACCGACCACGGTCAGCGACAGACTCGACAGGGAGACGTCCGAGGAGGTCCGAGTGGACAAGCTCCAGGGGACGCTGCGCGCGAGTGACGGAGGCAGGGTAAGTGCAACGATGCATTTTGCCCTGAGCGCAGAACAGACAGTCGGTCTTAGGCGGCTTCTCGAAGGAAGCCGCGTCAAGACCGAGGGCGGGCTATGTACGGATGAGCTTGGACACAGTGTCCGTGCCCACATGACACAGTCGCCGGTGTAACAGACGCTGGTGGTCAGGAGACAACACCCCCGTGACAAAGACGCGAGCAGACGAGCAAGGGGAAGAGGCAGGGGCAGAGCAGCGTGCTATGCGATACAGGTCATCCACAACAGTGGCACGCAACACAACCGTGGAAGTGTCAAGTGCTGTGATCGTGGCATCATCAGAGGAGTGGTGAACAGAGAGACCCATCCTCGTGCAGGCACAAACAGAGAGCAGGCTGAGCTCGAGATCAGGCACGAAAAGCACGTCAGAGAGGTACACGGGACCAGACGGACCATCAAACCGTACGACCCCTGTCCCCTGAACAGGTAGTGACTGCCCAAAACCTGTCCGCACTGACCGAACAGACCCAACAGGACCAAGCACGACAAAGGCGGTACGGTCGCAGGTCATGTGGTGAGTGGCCCCTGAGTCAATGATCCAGTGGCCACTCGCCTCACGACCTGTGGTGGTCACGGTGCAACGAGCAACGGAGCACGCTGCCTCTGCTGGACGCTCAGCAGGTGTGGCAGGACAGCGGGACAATGCACGACGATGCGACTCATCCAACCACTCTGTGCTGTCAGACTCATCCTCACCAGGCGACGCAGCCCCCCCACAAGCATGACCACGTGCAACAAACACAGATGGACAGTCAGTCTGTGGACCACTCGGCTGTGACAGCACACTCGCACCTNAAAAGCACGTCAGAGAGGTACACGGGACCAGACGGACCATCAAACCGTACGACCCCTGTCCCCTGAACAGGTAGTGACTGCCCAAAACCTGTCCGCACTGACCGAACAGACCCAACAGGACCAAGCACGACAAAGGCGGTACGGTCGCAGGTCATGTGGTGAGTGGCCCCTGAGTCAATGATCCAGTGGCCACTCGCCTCACGACCTGTGGTGGTCACGGTGCAACGAGCAACGGAGCACGCTGCCTCTGCTGGACGCTCAGCAGGTGTGGCAGGACAGCGGGACAATGCACGTCGATGCGACTCATCCAACGACTCTGTGCTGTCAGACTCATCCTCACCAGGTGACACAGCCCCCCCACAAGCATGACCACGTGCAACAAACACAGATGGACAGTCAGTCTGTGGACCACTCGGCTGTGACAGCACACTCGCACCTCCCTGTGAGCGAAGTGCCAGCAGTCGACGTAGCTCTGCGATGGTCTGGTCCCTCAGGTCCGGGGTGGTGCTCCTCCCGGATGTCGGCGGGCCTGTCGCCGGTGCTGCACCCGAGGTCGCCGCGGCTCGGGCTGCAGCTCCAGTGTGGATCCGCTCCTCGTGGGCTGCCTGAAGACCGCGGGTGATCCTCGCCCAGTCCAGCTCCTGCTGACACTCAGTGTAGCGATGAGGTCCGTCGCAGTTGTGGAAGCGGACAGCGCGTCCGGTGCCACCAGAAGGCTGCTGCGGTCCCTTCTTCTTTTTCCCCTTCTTCCCCTTCACGACTGCTATAGTGGCTGTCGGAGCAACAGGGGAGGAGGCGGGAGAGGGAGAGGTGGAGCTGGTGGGGGTGAAGGTGGACGACGGTGTGGAAGGCGTAGAGGACGTCGCTCCCACAGCTGCTGCGACCATGGCGCCCTGCCGATGCGCGCGGGCTGCCTCGTTAGCCGTCGCGACCTGGATGAAGCACCGCTGCGCCCAGGGCAGTAGCTGCAGGGTGCCTGACATGGATGCGAGGACATCCTGGTCGAGGCGGGAGAAGGCGTCTGTGAGCTCAAGGCGCACTCCCAGCATGATGGTGTCCAGCGCCCAGAGCTGAGAGCCGCCTCCGGTGCCCAGGCGAGTGTACAGGCGCATGGCCCGACGCCAATAATCAGCTACTGACTCCGAGGGTCCCTGATGAAGAGAGTGGAACTCGCGAAGGCGCGCAGACCGGGTCGCGTGAGTCTTAGCTGCAAATAGGGTCAGCGCCAGCTCCCAGCCGCGGCGCGGGTCTGCGCCTGCTCCAGTCCCAGGCGCGCCCAGGAAAGGGCGGAAGTCGACCACTGTCTCCTGTGGAACCGCGTACAGCTGTCCACGCATGGCACACGCTGCTGTAAGGGACTGGAGTGGATCAGCCGTCTGGTACTGGCTGTGGTAGTAGGGCCAGACCCCCTCCGAGTCCGCCCATACCTGAAACAGTATCTCCCAACAGTCAAACCCCGCTTTGCTGTCGTAGCGAGGCGGGGAAGTCTCGAAGTCCTTAGGTCGTCGCTCTGTGGGGAGCTGGACCTCAGGTGGTGCTAGGAGCGGACGTGGGAAGGGCATGAGAGGCATCAACGCTGCTCCCCCAGCGGCACCCGAGGCTTGACGTGGGTCGACCTGCTGCTGCTGCTGCCGCTCTGGATGCTGCTGCTGCTGCTGCTCTCCCCTCGGACTGGGCGCCGGCGTCTCAATGTGCAGGCTACTCATCTGCTCCATCAGCCGGCGAAGCGCATCCTCCCCAGTGGGAGGGGGAGCCTGATCCCACTCCTCGACCATGGACTCCCGTCTCTGCGCAGGAGCGGCAGCGGGACCAGCAGACTCCTGGCCTGATGGGGTTGCCTCTCTCTCGTTCTCGGGCTGATGTCTCGGTGTCCCAGACAGAGAGACCGAGGCATCGCGGATCTGCCGCAGAATCGCTGACTGCTCATCCTGGCGCTGGCGGAGCGATGACTGCTCCACCAATAGGAAGTCAATTGCCTTTGAGCGTGGACTGCGGCCCCCGCTCGTGACGGTGTCTTCCGACTCCTTGGCCTTGGAGCTGCTTGACTCCATGCTGAGGCGGTGCAAAAGTCGTCCGAACGCAGTACCATCAGCGTTTCTCGAGGAATTGAAACGCTGGCAAAAATTGACTTTTTGTAAAAAATTTCACCAAGTCTGTGATGACGTCAGCGTACTCACCACTGACGTCAGCAGGGGTCTGCTGACGTCAGCAATGGGCTGCGGGCATCGTCGCTGCCACTGCTGATGCTGCTGCGCTGCGCTGCTGCTGCTCTGCTGCTGCACTGCACTGCTACGCTGCTGCAGCGCTGCCGTTGCTGCTCTGCGCTGCGGCCGCTGCGCTACGGCCGCTGCGCTGCCGTTGCTGCTACGCAGCCGCGGCAGCCATGCGCTGCTACTGCGCTGCCGCTGCTGCGCTGCGCTGCTGCTGTTGCGCTGCCGCTGCTGCTACTACGCTGCCGCTGCTGCTGCTGCGCTGCTGCGCTGCCGCGCAGCTGCGGCAGCGCTGCGTTGCTGCTGCACTGCCGCTGCTTCGCTGCGCTGCTGATGCTATGCTGCTGCTGTGCTGCTGCGCTGCCGCTGCTGCTGCGCTGTTGCTGTACTGCTGCGCTACTGCGCTGCCGCGCTGCCGCTGCTCTGTTGCTGCTACGCTGCTGCGCTGCCGCTGCTACGCTGCGCTACTGCTGCGCAGCGGCTGCTGCTGTGCTGCGCTGCTGCGCTGTTGCTGCAGCAGCCGCGGCTGCTGCTGCTGCTACCGCAGTCGCTGCTGGCTGCTGCCGCGGCTGCTGCTGCCGCTGGTGGCTGTAGCGTCTGCCGCGAAGGCCGCGACTGCTGCTGCTGTGGCAGCTGCCACTGCCGCGGCTGCTGCTGCCACAGCTGCTCCCTTTTGCCGCCGCCGCTGCTGCTTCCGCGGCTGATGTTGACTGATGCGGCTGTCGTGGGCGCGTCCACTGCTGCGTGGTGGTGGCCCCCCCTCACAGGACCCGTTGCTGCTGCGGTCGGCTGTGGTGCTGCTGCCACGCAGGGCTGCTACTGTTGTCGCTCACTGCTGGTGCAAACGCTGCGTCTCTGCTGCGCAACTGTGCGAGCTCTGGCTCGCCGCTCTGATACCATGAGATGATTCACCGCAGCTTCCTAGCAATGCTGCTGCTGACGTGGCAGCACAGACCAGTCAGCTTAACGCACTAGCATGCAAGCGGGTGTGAGAACAGCAAGGATCAGACTAGGAGAGACAAGACAAGTCTCAGAAGCTACATTGCAGTGAATGTGCAGAGAGAGTTGACAAATGACAGGTCCACAGCATAAATAGCCGCCGCGGCTCACAGCGGGTGGCGCACGCGACGGCACCTGTCTGTCCTGAACCGGCCCAAAACCACTGTTTTGGCCATAACTCTGCGCACAGGCGTCCAAACGGAGCGCCGTCTGATCCTACGGATGCAAGACGAAAAGACGGACACAACGACTGGTCACACGCCTATGTCCGGCAGCAGCCGGAGAGTGTAAGAAAACAAACATGCAAATCAGCCTGACAGGACAGTCCAGCGAGAAAATCCTGAATGTCTCCAAACGCAGTCCGGAGGTCGTGGCAACCCTCCGGTACACCAGGTAGGCTACCAGGCTGCCTCTAGCGGGTGGAGCACCACCTCAGGGGACTCCGTCTCCAGCTGGGTCCGCCTCAGGGATCTGCACGAGCATGGACACGGCCGAGTGGTCACAACCAACTGTACAACTGTGTATGTCTGACAGCATCACAACAATACCCACTTATCGGAGTTGAGAACGAGCTCAAGTGCCATGGCGAGCGGGATCACTAGAGTGGAGGGCGGAACCTAAAACACGGGACATGTTTGCCATGGTGTGCAAGTGGCACGAACAAGACACTGAGGGGAAAAACAAGCTAATGCATGTCATTCAACATGATGAACCGCGGGGTATCATGTCCCATGCTGCTCCTAATGCCCATTGCGTTGGAATCATCGAAACATGGGCCCGGTTGGCCAGCTGTGGGAGCACACTCCAAATATGTGCCGACGTGGCTCGCGTGTGGCATTCAGCACTGTTGTTGGTGGATGCAAGGGACCGGAATTTCGGATGTGACAGCCTAAACCGAATATCTGCCAACGTGGCTTGCGTGCAGCATCAGTTATCGTTGTCCGGCATAAGTCAGAGACCCCATTTCAAATTCAGAATTCACTACTTAACGGCCATGCGGGTCAGGGTTCAAACTGCAGAGGGATTGACAACATCGTGAGATGGTTTGAGAAAGATGAAGACAAGTGGAAACAAGAAAGCAACCCCCCATTTTTCTTATCGGCATTCTCGGACACTAATGACGCATATTCGGTTCGACCTCATGCGTTTACATTGACGACAAGCAAAATGTTGCGATCACGCTGCACTTACATTGTCATGTTCACCTGAACATGGCAGGCGACTCCCACGGAAAGAAAACGCAGAAGGACATCTTTGAATATGAAAACACTATGACCACGATATCCACCTTCGACATAACATGAGTAGACTACCGGGCATGTAGTCATGTTTCCTCCAGATTGGGTACCGCGTTAGTTAATATTTGCAGTTTGTGGACAATGCGGTTAGTCGTAAAAATGAGTGGCTAATCTATTTCTTTCCTGTACAGAGTGGGTAGTTGGACAGCACGAAGCTCAGAACGTGGGTAACAGGGAACTATTCCGTTGACCTAAACTAGGGGCGACTTACACCACCCCCTCCCTCCTCCACCCCCCCCC
>SZWC01008347.1:757-16241 GCA_023375785.1 Penium margaritaceum
ATATATATATAGATATAGATATAGATATAGATATAGGTATAGATATAGATATAGATATAGATATAGATATAGATATAGATATAGAGATAGATATAGATATAGATATAGATATAGATATAGATATAGATATAGATATAGATATAGATATAGATATAGATATAGATATAGATATATATAGATATAGGTGTATATAGAAATAAAGATATAGATATAGATATAGATTTGAATGTAGATATAGATATGGTTATGGATACGAATATAGATATAGATATAAACATAAATATAAGAAATCTACGTCTATATTTATATAAATATAGATATAGACATAGAAATGGGTATAGATATTGATGTAGATGTAGATATTGATTTTGAAAAGGATTTAGATATAGATGTAGATATAGATAAAGACATAGATATAGTTATACCTATACATAGATATATATAGAAATAAAGATTTAGATATTGATGTAGATTTAGTTATAGATATAAACATACAGATATAAATATAAATAAATGTATACATGTTATATTGAGATGTAGGTATACATTTTAGTTTAGATATAGATATATATTTACATTAAAGCCATACCTAAATAAATATCAATCCAAAACAATTCATTATGACATTCATTATGACATGCATATGTATATTTTTCATATGGGTTTGGATATTCATATGTATATCTGGATAAGGTTTAATTTTCATACATGGTTATCTTTCTATATATCTTTTTTAGAATCTTACTTATATCGCTCTTTGTCTCCCTCCCACCCTCAAACACTCTCTATCCTTATCGCTCTCTATTTATCTTTCTCTCTCTCTCTCTCTCTCTCTCTCTCTCTCTCTCTCTCTCTCTCTCTCTCTCTCTCTCTCTCTCTCTCTCTCTCTCTCTCTCTCTCTCTCTCTCTCTCTCTCTCTCTCTCTCTCTCTCTCTCTCTCTCTCTCTCTCTCTCTCTCTCTCTCTCTCTCTCTCTCTCTCTCTCTCTCTCTCTCTCTCTCTCTCTCTCTCTCTCTCTCTCTCTTTCTCTCGCTCTCTAACTTCTGTGTTGTGATAGTCGAGTGTATTCTGGGTCTCATAGTCTATGTCAAAAATTTTGGGACTTTAAGCTTCTTTTGCTTGTACGATATTGGGGGTGACTTCGCCAATTTGTCGAAAAGGACATGCCACTACTGTTTCAAATGCTGATGGTGCGTTGCGTTCAGCACCTTCCACAGTCGTCAGAACTTACAATGCGAAGCCCGAAGTTCTCGGGCTTCGTGTTACTATTTGTCATTTTTGTTTGAGATCGGTTAATTATCCTCTTTCCTAACCTAACACTCCCTCGTTCAGAAGGCACGCCTGGCTAGGAAAAGGCCCACAGCGCAGGCGGCAGAATCTACCTGCGCACCTGAAGTTGTCCATCGCCGTCCACCCAAGTCGTCGATGCATTTTGGACGGACTTAATGTAGACAGATGCCTTGCATGCGAGTGTTGGGACAGGTGAGGGCGCCAGGTGTCCCAAAAACAGACGAAACGGGGGTCCACATTTAGGTGGATCCCCGATCATGGCTCAATGGGCCAACCGCGCCCGTTACACTTCGTGTGACGGGCGCGGTCGGCCCATATGTGGGGGGGTGGATACCTCCCCGGGGTCACAGGCCATCAGATGGGGTTTAAAACAAAGCGTGGGAACGACAAGATTTAATCGGACAGGTTATCTGGAACGATCGACTGGCCATCACGATCAGACGCAATCAGCGATCGCTGATGGGTAAAAAATCACGTCTTTCCCGCCACTAGTTCAATTTTTTACTTTAAATTGGGTCAATGGGTGACGCGACTTTCGCCGTCATGCGAGGCAGGCAGGTGTTATCTAATCCGAGGGCGGGTTTTTTTCTTAAACGTTGCCAGTTTCGCGCGATGACGACTTTGGCCCATCAGCGCCCATCAACCAAAAGGGTTTATGGGCGTTGATGGGCAGTAACGTGCGCTGATAGCCAGGTGGAGCTGTCGGTCACGCTAGGTCCATCACCATCACGGTCATACGCCATCAGTCAAAGACGGTTTCACGACCAATTGTGGCGGTGACGAAGCTGGCACAAACATGTCAAATATTTGGAGCCAACTACGAGGGCGGTGAGCGATATGAAACTTCTCGCCGGAACAGACGCCATCAGCCGGCCATCATCCGGTTTTCGTCGTTGAATTTTCAAGCCCATCAGTGATGGCCTGTGACCCCGGCCTAGGGCCGTGGTCTGACGCCATCAGATGGGGTTTAAAGAAAAAGCGCGGAAACGTTGAATTTGCATCTGACGGCTGATATCGGGCGATGTTATGGCCACCACGGTTGCACCATCAATAAACGCTGACGGGTAAAACTTCTTCAACTTTGCCGCCACTTATTAGATTTTTAAGTTTAAATTGGAAAATTGGCAACTCAACATTCGCTGCTCTGCTAAAAAGGTAGGCTTTATCTGATCCAAGGGCGTGTTATTGCAATGATTTCTACCAATCTCATGCGATGATTTTGTCATCCCATCAGCTCCCATCAAGACTTTTGGTTGATGGGCGTAGATGGGCAGTAATGTGCACTGTAGCCCTTACCTTCATAGGCAGCCACACGTCCATCAGCATCACGGTCTCACGCCATCAGTTGCGGCCCTGGCTGCGATCTCACGCCATCACTGATGGGCTTGAAAATTCGACGACAAAAACGGGCTGATGGCTCTCTGTTCCGGTGCGGAGGTTCGCGTTTCTTACCGCCCCCGTAGTTGGCTCCAACCCAATTCCTACGGCTACTGTGCCAATCGACATTAGTGCCAGCACCGTGACTGCTACAACAGGGTCGCGACTGATGGCGGGAGACCGTGATGCTGATGGACTTGCGGTTGCCGATGAGGGTGAGGGCGACAGTGCACGCCCATCAGCGCCCATCAACCAAAAGGCTTCATGGGAGCTTATGGGATGACAAAATCATCGCACAAGATTGGTAAAATTAATCAAAATTACCCTCCTTCGGATACGATAACGCCTACCTTTTTTGCAGAAAAGTGAATGTCGCGTTACCAAATTTCCAATTTAAACAAAAAAATCTAGTAAATGGCGGCAAAGTTGAATAATTTTCACCCATAAGTGTTTGCTGATGGTGCGACCGTGATGGCCACAACATCACCGGATATCAGCCGTCAGATGCAGATTCAATGTTTTTGCACTTTTTTCAACCCCCATCTCATGGCGTGAGACCACGGCCCCTATTGTAGAGGTCACAACGCTGGCGCGAATGTGGATTGGTGCAGTAGCCGTAGGAAATGGGTTGTAGCCGAATATGGGGCGGTAAAACATGCGAACCTCTGCGCCAAAATAGAGGGCCATCAGCCCGTTTTTGTCATCAAATTTTCAAGCCCATCAGTGGTGGCGTGAGACCGCGGCCTAGTTGACGAAGGAAGTGAATGTCGACCAATGCATACAGCCTCGGAGTATGGAGTAAGCATTGATGCGAGTGGTGAGGGTGAGGGTGAGGGTGAAGGTGAAGGTGAGGATGAGGGTGAGGGTGAGGGTGAGGGTGAGGGGGAGCTCAAGACCGCGTGCGCTGCGGAGCCCATTAGTTAACGTGGGTGTGGGATTTTTTGTGTGGCTTAAATAGCCTTAGAGGTAAGGGAACCTATGCCGCACCCTTGGAGTCTTGTAAGGACTCCTCTAGCAAAGGCTTTTAGTCAAAAGACTTTGCCTTATGTGACGAATCAAACCAGTTTAGGTACCCACGTTGGATGGATGCATGTAAATGTAGAGACATGAACACATGTATGGATTCAATGAATGTGCGCAACGTAATCCATGTAAGATTTCTATGTGGAAAATGATTTGAATACAAGAAATTTGTCCTTCTAAATAATGTAAAATGTTGATATGAAAATAATAATTCCAAAAATCAATTTTTTGAGAAAATTATATCTGGAAGTAATTAAAAGTATTAAAAAGTCAAAAAAAAACTTATTTATATACTCCTAACCAAAAAAAATCAAATTTTTGTTGAAAATTGAATGCTGGTATTTTTACATGTTTATTTTATGTCCTCAGATTTCATTCATTAGCTTTTTTTTCTTCTCCTTTTAACAAAATTACAAAAGTTACTACGTAACCATATTCACCTTAGTGCAACACTGGAACCTTTCTTTTCTTGTTTTTATAGATGGTCCGGGCTGAAAATACCTCCCACGGGGCCCCCTTCCGGGAAGTGCTACAGTTTGCAACCGCGGGTCTGTTTCACGCCATCCAGATTAGGCATTGACTTAATCGGGTAGTATAGCTCCATCCGGGGATGGGTTTACCATGTTGTCGTCATCACGCTTTTTCCATCCTCCTTTCATTGCTACGTGAACCATTGGTCGTGATTCTAGAGTCAATGGGAGAACACCTCCGATAGAGAGGTAGTCCAGTGCTTAAGTAAAACCAGCCCTCGTCCTTTGCAAAACGTGCACCCCATGAGAGGTCTACCTTGCCCTCCCAGGCATTGGCCAAATGTCTCAACAACATTAGGGAAGGTTTGTTCACCTCCGCACAGGCTCGGCTGTCTCTTAACGTGAACGCCGTCGAGTTCAGGGCAGTGGGTTGCTTGTGCGACCACAAAAGTCTATACGACCAGTGCCTGTCATGCAAACGCAAGAGCCATGCCCTAGTAAAGCTTGCTTAAAGAGAATCAATGACGTTGGGAATGTGTTGTCCCTGATGTACACGAGTTCTTAAACTAGTCAATCAACACTTTTCATCGAATTACACTTACTACCAATACAAATAATCCATATGTTGCAGATCATCGAATTGTCTTCTACTCAGTACCTCATCCTTGTGAACCAACTGCATTCTGCTCGGCATAACACTTGCTACCATAGCGTAGCGGCTATGGAGGGACAGGCGACGCATGAACTATCAGGCAAGAACCTCGTACAAGCCTTCAACGCATCTCTACCATTCAAAAGTTTGTAGACTTTGCAATAACAACGGTGACAGGAGCGAGCGTACCCAACTATGAGCAGAAGTAATTGGCAAAGACTTAAGCGGTAGAGGTTCAGTAAAACACAGAAATGAAGCTATTCAGAGAAATAAGACAGAAGCGGAAACTTTTGCGGTGAATGGCACAACACCGACAAACCCAACGACCAACCTGGTGTGGTGAGACGTGGTATGTGGTACAGTTAGTCGCAAAACGGACGTGGTCTGTTATGCGACCAAGTGTAGAACCAAAACATAGGCCCTCAACATAGTCAACAGAAGGAGAGTGGGCGAATGGTTGCCTCAGTCATTTTGGCTAAGACGAATTGCACGAAAAATGGGCGTAGTCGTCCTAATGCATTTTTGTGAACATGCATCCTAAAACCCTACCATTCCACTTGGCAGTGCCATATGGAAACATGACTCAAGCGGCCAACTAGAGTGGAGGAGGAGTGATGTGATGTATCTTCCATTGCGGTTCTCCTCTTTGCCTCAAATCCGACCTACAAACCAAAACCGGTCTAGAGACAAACTAAAATCTAGACTAAGATTATTTTTCCAACCTCAACTTGTCGAGAAATCGGTCTTGAGCCCCTCAAATCTCGAAACTATAATGAAACACCTTCTTTAATCGTAAAATGGCTCGTATGCTACATTCATCCCTATTTTCTTCAAACCGTCCTGATTTGTCATTTTCATGGAGGTTTGATTAATGCATACTTAATCCTACAAACGATCCAAGAAGGAGCACAAACTAGATCACATGTGTGAAATCATTTCATCCGCAATACGGTTGCATCATTTTCATGTACAGTCAACCACACACATGTGTGATTTTTGTGATTATGGACCATTTTGTACAACATCCAGTGTTGATTGTGTGATTTTTTGGCTCTTGCCAAGATTAAACACGTATAATATTTTTATTCTCTTTTGAAGTGCTGGTGAGTCTTCACCAATCACTCATCACATGAATGTATCGGTGGCATGTTTGATGCCTTTCGAGATGTACATTGTCAACAATGACTTGCCAGATTGGAAGAGGGTATATATGATGATTTTTTCCACATTCTGTTGGTACATGTTCTTCAAGCTGTTGTGGTGAAGCCTCCTCCTCCTTTGTAAGAGCGTCCTAGTGACCAAATAACTCAGCGTCCTTGCAAAAACTTTCCAGTTCTACTGACACATCACATGTCGTTCGGATATGATCTCTTCAAAGGGGCTGTTGCCAAGGCGGCACCTCCTCGCAACATTGTCAATACATGTAATCCAAGATCCGGTCATCAGCCCTCTCAGTTTTCAACCACGAGTTCATGACCACATGTAAGTCTACCAAACCACTTTCACGACCTGTGGGTTGGTTAATTGAACTCAACCAAGCTCCACGAAGCCCATGCAGCTCGCGTGCTAGCTTTATCATAGGGTTGGAAGGTACCAGGATCTTACGACATGGTTGCTAAGCATACTTGTTTTTTCTTTCAAAGATTGCACTTTTCTTTGAAGGAGGCAATATTGGTTGTCTGGCATGCACAATTATCATTAACATCCGTCATTAGACATGACAAGAATCCGACCTAGATGATATTGGTTTGAACCATCATCTCCTCATTTTTTTATATGGTTACCGTAGGCTGCCGCTCACGTCCCTATCAAAAGCACATTGCTTTTTACTAGGTTAGTTGAGATAACCGATCTCAACGAGCATTGATTGTATTGACAAAGAAAGTGTCCATCATATAATATTCACCGAACGGGTGTACAATGATGACAAGCCTTGTTGTACAAGTTGGAATAACACCTTTTCGATGTCTTATCCATGTCATTGTGATCTAAAAATTCTGAATTACATCAGGTGATCCTAGAACAACCAGTTCCTAAATCTTTTGTGTTTATGTGATTGCATCTAATTGTTCCATTTGGGAACCCGTCAATGGATTATGTTTGTCAAGTTGCAACAATGTGTTTTGCTTCCATGTCTTCTCTTGTGTACATTTGGTACTTCTAATCAATAGAGTATTTTTCATGTACCTTGTCAGAGGTACTTATAGAGGGTATGATCCCCATCAAATACATTTGACAAAAAACACCATTGTGAAAACCACCATTGTGAAAACCACCATAGTGACATCCAAAAATTACTGCACTTACTTTTGGCAATGTACCTTTATTGAATTATCCCTAAAACCAAGGGAGTTTAGTTGCTTTACCATGACCTCCCGAGTCATCGAAGAGTCATTTGAATACAACGTAGTCACTATGATCTCTCTTGGACATTGTTTTTTTCCAAGGAATCAAATGCTGGCTTTATTTTGCACATCGATGTCAAATAGCTGGTGCTACACTATACCTTTGGCATGACCGAAATCCATCTACATGATGTTTGAGGAACTTGACGCACACGATTAGTGTACTGTGTCATGATGTCCTTAACTTTGAGACGTTTCTCAAAACATCGAAAGAATATGATGAGAAATATCATTTCTCGAGATCCATCTTGAAGATTCCTTTCACATCAGGATTCGGTTACAACACACTGGTCATTATTTATCTCAATGTTGATTATGACTCGGTCAGTCAGGCCAGTGAAACCTTACACATTTTGGATAACACTCAACACCTGTTTACCACCAATCACCATGCCCATGTCCATGTCACCTTGGCCAGCTGCAGGTTCGACCTTGTCATTAGCAACCACCACGGACTTGGTGGACTTCGTGTAGTTGATGAACTCCACTTTCTTGACGTGATTATGATCCTCTGCACCTGAATCAAGGCACCGCCGGTTGGCGCGCTTGAGGTCGTGGTTCTTAGTGTTGTTGAGGAGCGCCTTCTTGCCTTAAGTGCTTTTGCCGGTGGCCTTTGCCTCCTCTGGATACTCTTGGCCCAATGGACCTCCTTGCCACAGTTATGGCATGCACCCTTCTTGGCACCCTTCTTTTTGCCGCCTCGTTTACTGCTGTTGCTACCACCCTGCGTTTTGATGACCAGGGTAATGGAGGATGCCGAGGTACCGCCACCGTAGCAACGGTGCACGTAGTTGCAGATGTACTCGGCGGCTGCACCATAGGTGAGTTTATCCTCCTCCCAACCTCCCAATACGGTGATTAGAGGGCTCCAACTTTTGATTAGAGCCATGATAAGTGCCATTGCCTGCATCCTCATTTCAATCTTCTATCCCACGTCATTTCCTTGTGAGACAAGAGACTCAATTTGCTGCATGGCAGAAATGACGTCCACACCCTCCTCGATCCTTACTGTTAAGAGTTAGCTCATTGTGAAGATATTGGTTGTAAGGGATGTTGATTGGTGGATGGAGCAGATTTTCTTCCATGTGTCTCTAGCCAAAGTACAACCATAGATATAGCCCCATTGAGATTTTTGCAGCACCGACAACAGGAGCATCAGTGCCTCCGTGTTCTTCTTACCAAAGGCCGTCTTCTCCTCGTCCGTTGCACTTGCACCTTAAACCTCTGAGCCCTTCATAAGCTACAGCAGTCCCTTATGCGTGAGGTGGATCTCAAAATGCCACCACCACAATCCAAATCCAGGAACACCCATGTATTTTTGCATGGGCAAGGACTCCATCTTCTGCATCATGTTGAACTTCTGCTATGGATAGTCTAAAACCGTAACGGCGAAGTCACCCGGAGTGACACACCCGTGCATTGTAGAAACCTTCAACGTCTTGGCAGGTAGATCAGGTCTGTGGGTCCGTAGCCCTTTGTCAGGAATGTTGTCTTGGCATGCTCTGATCTACTTAAGTTTCTACAAATGCTTAGTACAAAGAGACTTCCAAGGGAGGTGTGCACTTTGGGTCACCATAACACCAAGGGAGCAGAATGCTGGTAGAATGCTGGATGCAGAAACTGAGAAGTGCTGAAGATCATTCATGGTTAGTTATTTATGGTGAGATTACATCAGATTCTTATGGCTTGTGATCTGTGCTTTTCAACGCATCCAAGCATACCCAAATGGAGTAGTAGAGCCGCTGCTACGACCGTTGGAGTAGCCCGTGGTGGAGGCGTCCACCATGCCTACGAACGGGAGTGATGGGAGGCGGTTTGACAATGGCCTATCAAAGCACCCTTCTTGGCCCTCCAATGTGGGGGGAGGCTCGTCCTGGTCCAAGAGACCTCCCATGTCTCTTCCTTTGTGGCACACGTGCCTTTGGAGCTCACTGAAGTCAAACTCGGACCAAGGACGGAACATATGTCCAACCACTCTCCTTTGGTCGAACCAGGAAAACGGTAAACGACATCCATGACAGGGCACTTTTTTGACACGCCTACCTCCATGAACTCCTATCCTGCTCCAAGGGCTTTCACACAGTCGCTAACAACAAGCAAGTTCCAACGCTGGAAAAGGGGAAAATGACAAGGAAAGGGCACCAAGGTTCCGAAGTCAAGTTTGAAGACGTGCTCTACATACCTCAGATTGCTCTCAACCTCCTCACACTAGGGCAGCTGATGAAGAGAGGTGCACGCGGTGTCAAGAACAAAAAAATATGTTTCTCTGAATAAAAGTGAAGATGAGACCTTTGCGGAAGGTGGCCTCTTAACACACGGCATGATCGAGCTGGATTTCCATGCACCAGCTTCCGATGGACTCCAGTCGTTCTCCACAACAGCAAGTCTCCATCAAGTCTGTTGTGCACATCTCGCTATATGGCACAAACAATTGGACCACGTAAGCGTTTTGCTGGTGCAGTCAATGCACAAGAAGGAGCACGTCAGGGGTCACAAAACCAACGATAATGGGAGCAAGGATATGATGCCGTTGTGGGAGGACTGTGTGTGCAAAGCTTCCATGACAGATGTTCCCTCCTTCTACGAAGTGTGACATCAGGCAAAAATTGAAATTGGTCCACACAGACATTTGTGGACAACTACTTATAGCCACCATCCACAAAGGACACAGGTGCTTCCTCGTATTCGTCGATGACGCGACAAAATTTGTGTGGAATTATCCTCTTTACACTCGAGATGAAACTCCCATCGACTTCTTCAAGTGGTTGGCAATGGCAGCGAGGCAAAGCAATGCGAAGTTGCAAGTCCTGTGCTCAGACAATGCCAAAGAGTACACAAGCAGGGAATTCATTTCTTGTCCCAAGGACATGCGGATCGTGCAACAATTCTCAATAGCATACATATCGTAGCAGAATGGTGTGGCTGAAAGAGCCGACCGCACCTGCAAGAGACACTAAAGTCTATGCTTTTTGACGCTCAGTAGCAACCGGTGGCTTTATGCGTTGAGGCAAGCAGTTTAGGTGCACAATCGCGTACCACACGTGGCGCTGCCTGATATGAGGCCATTTCACGCATGGCATTCGTGACGAGCCTGGAATCACCATGCTCAGAACCTTTGGATGCAAGGCACTTTTCCATGTGCCAAAGGAGCACCACAAGAAGCTGGCAGACAAGGCATCGTGGGGATTTTTCCTTGGACAAAGTCCTAAGATGAAAGCTTAAGAATTATACAAACTGGACTCATAAAGGATCATTGTCAGCCGTGATGTAATTGTTTATGAGAACCTGGCATGCTAAGCATGGGAGAAAAAGCAAAAGACAGCTCCAGATTTCCTCTAGACCTTCTACAACTTCTACAACAAGTTGTTGAAGGAAGAAGGTTCAAATCAGACCCACTCAATGTTGCGGATCTTGATGAGGCTCGTGAGGAAACGGTGGTCGCGTGTGTGCTCCTCCATGGAGACCACCTGGTAGGCGTCCTCCATGATCACGAGCCGGGTGTAGTGCGCAATGGCAAACTCAAGTTGGTGCTTATGAAGGATGGTCCGCAGACGACGCGCCAGCACCATCCTCCAGGTGGATTCTACGACAACCGTTTCATGTGCCTCCTATAGCAATGGTTGGAGAAGCATAGAACAGAAGAGGAGGAGGAGGAGGAGGAGGAAGAGCATAACACAGCCATTACAGCATGTTCAGTATACAAAGTGGACATTGACTCTGGTGGAACCAAGGAGGACCGGCACATCACGACGGGATTTATGTGCTTTCTCGGCGGTGGAGGCATATTGTGGACAAACAAGAGGCAAAACCTGATCACACTCAGCTTTGTAGAAGCTGAGTATATGACTGCTATATTGGTTGCACAGAATGTGACGCATCTGCGCAACCTCCTGAAGGACATCAGCTTCCACAAGAGAAGCCGACGAAGATTTTTGTGGACAAGAAATTTGTAATCAGCCTGGCAGATTTGACCAAATTTCAGGGTCAAACCAAGCACATCAACATACGCGGACATTGGATGTACTCAAAAGTGCAAGATGGCACAGTTCAACTCATGCATGAAGGCTCGTCGCTCTATCCTGTTCTTTGCCACTCATGTGGTGGGGACGAGGCAAGCTACATAATTCCTGACGAGGAGACTTCCCAAAGACATTTTCTACAAGTGCTTCCTGCAGTGTGGACTTACCACAAGCACGTTCTTGCAGTACGCCCTGAATAACAACAACAAAAAATGGCACGTGGAAGTCGAGGATCAGATGACGCGCCATCGGCACCTTGTTCAGCGTACTAGCTACTATCACCTGTTTTGTGGTGCAAGTGGGTGAGGAAGTTACCACTGTAGCAGAGAGAGGGAGCACTGGAAAATTGGTGGAACCAAAGACGCAAGTTTTATGAGATCCTAAGCAGTAGCCTCGCTTTCAACAGTTGATTGGCTGGAATAGGTTTGGTAAGAACGCGAACCCAACAGCTTACGTGTTTTTGTAGGAGCGTAAAATATACTTGTGCAGGTCGTTTTTGCAAAAAGGAGGGAAAATAGCAGCACGATGACGTAGCTGCTCACAAGTGAGCCCCCTCGCTGGCAATGAAGAGAAAAGTTACCGTTGCGGTAAAAAAATGCGGTCGCCTCGGTGCAAGCAGCCGCAATCACAGTAGCTGGCGCGACAAAGGAGGGTGTTGTACAAGCAGCGGGTGCAGCAGGCTCACTTGCAGCCGCGGCAGCCTGTGTAGCTTGAACAGCGGATTTCGCCAGCGATGGCGAGGTCCTGGTTGCCCTCGTCCCATTGCGTGCCATGGCCGGTGGTCCTAACCGGCTCCAACAACCCTCGCTTGACAAAGAATGAAACAGCAAAGAACAGGATAGAGCGACGAAAGCAACAAATTGCGGCAAGTTTTTGGCATCCAGTTAAGCCTGTGCAAATTGCCTCCTTGAAAAAGGGGCAGCAAGTATCAACACACGGATGTGCGTTGAGCATACGGTACCTCACTATCGATGCGAGCAGCCCGGTGAGGCCTCACTGGGGAAAAAACAGTGAGCGAATGCCTCGACAGCGACTGCGTTTCTGGAAAATTTGAACAAGAACCAGGTCATCGAGACACAAACCTGCGGACTTGGAGGACAAAAGTAGGTCAAGCTGGTGATGGCTAAGAAAGCAGTGGCTGTGACCACTGCAAATCAACTGAGCGCAACTGAAAATGGCAAAGTGAGCCTCTGAAGCCCATTAGGTCGCTGTTTATACAGCTCAAGCGGTCCAATAAACGGTGGTGAGGCCAAAAAAGATTTTTCTGGACTCCAAGGGGGTGTCCACAAGCCTCCAGGAGCATAGTTGGGAGAGGAGAGTCAATGAAGGAAGTTGTCAGCCAAGCAGTCTACCAGAGAGCTTGCTTCCGGAGGACGCAACTTTCAATTTTCTGGAGTGGCCTGACCTTGACCCAACTACTTCTGGTTTCCTCAATTTACCATAGCCAAGTAGGACCGAACCAAAGACAGGCCCTTCACAGTCTCAAAATGCTGAAGGACTCAATATCGAGTTTTTGAAACCAGTTTTTTTTAAACGACAGCAATTTCCTCGATCAGCGCATCACCAAAGAAGATTCTCAGTTCAAGTTTCTTGACGAGAATTTTTGGGAGTCTCTCATGGAGTTTTTCAATGACACGTAGGTTTGATATGAGTTCTTCACCAGCGTACCCGTTGAGGGGGGGTGTTAGTGGGTACAATGACTGTACTGGTTTTGTGCTCTCATATGGTGTAGTTGGATCCACAATCGGATAAATATATGCAGAGTGAGAATTTTCTCGTTGAGTTTCAGGATCAGAGCCATGGAAAGTTTTTCACTGCACAAGCCATTCCAATTCTGGCAACCAGGCCCAAAGGGCCTGGATTGTAATGGCATGCACAGGCCACTATGCATGGCTTTTGTGTGGCAGGGACTAACAGATGTGCAGCATGACTGATTGCTGCAATCAGGTAGGCCTAGGCTTGACCGGGCTTCTAGCATGAGGCAGTGTGTGAGCTCCTGGTGGGGACCATCTGCACAGGCAGTTTGTGGCCATGACTCCTCATGCTTCTCAGCTCGCCACCTGGACAAGCTGCATGGCGAGCTAGAATGCAAGGATTACGACCATGGAGATCTATGGTTCTCACAGATCTATGAGGAGGGCTAGGATGTGAGCACTACGACTATGGTGATCTACGACTCTCACAGATTTGTGTGAAGCTCGAGGTTTTAAGAACCACGGTTATGGTGAAATTTCACCATGTACCTAAGGACGCTTCTACATGCAAGCAAGCAAGTCAACTTACTAGGGCCACAAGTATGAATGGCGGCGGTCCTAGCATATCTCAGTATCTCAGCAAGACTGATCTTTCATGTCACAACCTCGCAGCACTTAGTTTCTGGAAATGTCTTAGACCGAGGTTCTGTTGGAGTTTACCACGGAGACTCATGTGAGCCTGGTAGTGCTCTGCCAGCCTGGGAAGGAGGAAGTCCTGACTACCTGAAGGCCAGTCTATCCAGAAGACAGTGCTGGACCAAGACCCCTCGCGTCGACGGCCTTGACGGCCTAGCAAGACGTTGTCCCTTGCGTGGGCTAGGAGTAATATTGGAGCTCATGTGTAGCCTTTGTTAGGCTCATGTACCATACTTGTACTTTGAAAAGCACTCAAGATTTCTTTCACCCTCAGATTCTCAGTTTCCAAAGTCCATCTGCTGATCTTTCTGCTAGCTTTGTGCATGAGAAAAGATCCTATACAAGCAAGGAACCTAGTCCTTCCTACACATCCGATGTACCCACAATCCAAACATCGCCCGATTGGCGAAGAGAGTGAGATGGCCGAGAGATGGGAGATCAAGCCCCCGAGAGCATCGAGTCGAGAGTTGAGAGCTCGTATGAGGTAACTGAAAATAAGGGGGATGTACAGCTGGAAAGGACCCCTACGTCCCCGACAAGGCTGCTGAGTCAGCGAGCAAGCATCTGCAAACCCGATAGGCCAAGCGGGGTGCCATCGTCCCAGGGGGTGGAAAGGAGGGGTCTCCTCTCCCCCTCGCCAAAGGGGAGGGGACGTTCCCTCTCCTCTTGTTTGTAGAAGTGAAAGAGAGGAGAGGAACATACTTCCTCTCCCCCCCTTTGCTCCAACGCCACCGAAGGTGTCGAAGGGGAGGAGAGGGACAGACTCCCTCCCTTCCCCCTTAAGCGTGGCATCGATGGCACCGACGGGAAGGAGAGGGATAGGAGCCCATCTCCCCCTCCTCCCATAGCGCCAACGACACCAAAGGGGAGGAGAGGGAAGGACTCCCTCTCCTCCCCTCCATGGTGCCAATGGCACCAAAGGGGAGGAGAGGGACGGGAGTCCCTCTCCCTCCCTCTGCCATGGTACCAACAACACCAAGGGGGACGGGTGAGGAGAGAGTCCCCACCCCCCCCCCCCNCCTCGTTCTATGTTCTGTGTGTGTGAGGCCTGTTCGTCTGTGGGTCATGGGGGAGTGTTGGTTATTGTCACAAACACACGCAAGTGCCCTCTTGTCTCCATTCATGCACACACCTCACCACTGCAGGTGATTGAACTGGATTAAGGCTCCCTGGTGCAAGACTGTGGTGCAGCATGAAGTGCACAGTGGAGGTGCCTCCATCAAGCTGCCAAGTGGTGGCTTCAGCACCAGCCTTGTCACAAGCCTTAGTTTAGTAATAACCTCATGTGCCAAAATGGGGATACAACTTGTAGGATTGCATACTTGTTAGTTGATTGAATACTTGCATGTTCCTAGAGTGGTGAACCGGGTTGCTGATCCCTCGGGACCACACGTCCGGCTTGTGCCGGCGTGTGAGAAACCGCCTGGAGCTCGCTCGCTCCAGGGTCGGGTTCGATCCCTGGGTGGCGGCCGGGCCCCACGACGAGTGTCTCGCGTGGGTGGCCCGGTCAACTGGCTCTCACCACCTCACTCACTACTTACTCTCGTTAAGCTGTGTGTCTTGACTACTTGCACTTTTCTCAGTCTTGAGCGTTCCCCGATCCATGGCGTGCTTCATTGCTTGCTACTCACTTGCTTTCTAGCATAGTGCTTGTGGCTACCTACTGGTATCAGAGCAGGAGGGCTGTCCCTCCCGCCGCGACGTCCTGGGACCTCATGAGACTCACGCGTGCCACTGCTAAGCGACGGGTGATCCCGCACAAGCCACAGCACAAGACCGTGGCGGCCTAAGCAGCAGCAGCAGCAGCCATTCTGTGCAGCCGCTAGTATCGCACTCGTGAACCTTAGCACGAGACCGTG
>SZWC01008347.1:22935-33105 GCA_023375785.1 Penium margaritaceum
CTCAGCGAGTCACCCGCTCCAGAGCCACATCCTCCACAGCTGGTCCCTCAGTGCGCCCCACCGGCCTTGATGCACTGGGCCTGTCTGTGAGCGTTGTACACCCAAACTCTGCAGTTGGCTATGCTCTTGTAGCCCACGAGTTCCACAGTGCTCTTGAGTCTTCTTTCGCCGGCTATATCGCCGCATGCTTTGCGGCCGCTTGCCTCCCCACACTCCCTCCTGAGCCCACCACTGTCCGGCAGGCTCGTGAGGCGGCAGACGCTGCCCTCTGGGAGAAGGCCATGCAGGAGGAGCTCACAGCCCTCCAAGACCATGGAGTCTTTGAGCTAGTGGATCTGCCTGCAGGTCACAAGGCAGTCTCCGCCCGATGGGTCCTTCGGCGTAAGCTGAAGCCCGATGGAACAACCGACCGGTACAAGGCACGCCTCACAGCAAAGGGGTTCTCCCAGATCCCCGACGTTGACTTTGATGAGACCTTCGCACCGGTCGGGAGATATACCACGGCTCGAGCACTTTTGAGTCTCGTCGCCCAACACGACTGGGAACTGGAGCAGATGGATGTCAACAACGCCTTCTTGCACGGGAAGCTCGATGAAGAGATCTATATGATACAGCCCCCGGGCTTCACCGATGGCACGAGCAAGGTCTGGCGACTGCGCAAAGCCCTCTATGGGCTCAAGCAGTCGCCGCGGTGTTGGAACATGGAGATCTCCTCGACTCTCGAGCGGGGAGGTTACCGTCGCAGCACGGTTGATCCAGCGCTCTTCTTGAGCGCCCCCTCAGAATGGTTTGTGGCGGTGTTGGTCTACGTTGATGATCTGCTCATTGCCTCACCCAGCCCAGCAGCTGTCCAGTCAGTGAAAGACCTGTTGCAGTCTGCATACAAGATGAAGGATCTAGCTCCTGCACAGGTGTTATTGGGGATGGAGCTTGAGCGTGATCGTCAGCGTCGCACCCTGTATGTGCACCAGGCTGCGTACATACGCACACTGGGGGAGTGTTTTGCTCCTTTGCTCGCAGACATCCCCACCGCGTCCACACCGATGACTCCAGCAGGTCAGCGTCTGCTGAAGTCACTGGACTCAGCACAGCTGGGGGAGCCTATCGACGTCACCGATTACCTCAGTGTTGTCGGCTCCCTCATGTATCTCGCCACCACCACTAGGGCAGACGTGGCCTTCGCGGTCAACTTCCTTGCCCAGTTCTCCCAGCAGCCTTGACAGAAGCATCTCGAGGCCGCACTGCGCGTCGTCCGCTACGCGTTGTCCACTGCACGCGTAGGACTCTGCTACCGTGCTCAGCCCTCTGTAGTCGTTGACGGCTACACAGACAGCGACTGGGCACATGACACAGATGCTCGCAGCCGCACTGGTTACATCTTCCTCGTCGGAGGGACTGTTGTCTCCTGGAAGAGTGGAAAACAGGGTTGTGTTGCCAGGAGCTCCAGTGAAGCAGAGTATGTGGCACTGGGTGCAGGTACGTGTGAGAGTGTTTGGCTGTCCCGCCTGTTGCAGCAGTTGCGTGTTCCCATTCATTGTATCACCCTGCGCTGTGACAACCAGAGTGCGAAGGCGATTGCTGAGCACGATGGCATGCATCACTCTCGCACTAAGCACATCAACATTGAGCATCACTTTGTACGCGAGCGCATTGCCACTGGGTAAGTTCAGGTTGTCTGGGTCGACACTCGTCAACAGCGTGCAGACTTTCTCACCAAAGCGCTCAGCAGTGGAATGTTCAAGGCGGCCGTGCATGCTGTTGGCTTGCTGCGCTCTCGTGATGCCGCCGGTTGATGTGAATCCTGTGATGTTCACCTCGTTCTATGTTCTGTGTGTGTGAGGCCTGTTTGTCTGTGGGTCATGGGGGAGTGTTGGTTATTCTCACAAACACACGCAAGTGCCCTCTTGTCTCCATTCATGCACACACCTCACCACTGCAGATGATTGAACTGGATTAAGGCTCCCTGGTGCAAGACTGTGGTGCAACATGAAGTGCACAGTGGAGGTGCGTCCATCAAGCTGCCAAGTGGTGGCTTCAGCACCAGCCTTGTCACAAGCCTTAGTTTAGTAATAACCTCATGTGCCAAAATGGGGATACAACTTGTAGGATTGCATACTTGTTAGTTGATTGAATACTTGCATGTTCCTAGAGTGGTGAACCGGGTTGCTGATCCCTCGGGACTGTTGGGTTTGTGTACCACACGGTGACCTCTGGCCTCGTTGCACACTCACCTCACTGACGCAGGTGACTAACTGGAGAGAGACAACCCTTGCTTGCTGCTACTCCGTGGTGGCATGACTTCACGGCGAGCCTCACAGCTGGGCATCAGTACAAGTCTCACGGGTCTCTGGCTGGCGTGCATGTGTGCACACACATTTGCCTCGGGTTCACACTCTGGCCTGTTCTTTGGCATGTTTTTCCTCCAGTGACCTACTTGACAGGTTGCAACTTTTAGTGGACAGTTTGGTTCGTTTCTGTGAACGTGGGAGAGAGCGTGCGAGATCGAGCTCGCTGCTCGCTCGCTCGCTCCCTCCCCACCCGACGGCTACCACTTCGTCGCGTGTTACCCGTCGTGCTGTGTTCGTCGTTCACTTCTTCTAACTTCCACGAAAACCTCTATTGCCGACCATTGTTGCTTGGTGTCTTCCTTGCACGAGCCCAGCTGTTGCTTGCTTGCCTAGCACACCAGCCTACTGGTATCAGAGCTGCGTGGAAACAGGACGACGCATTGAAGCGCCGTCCCTTGATTCTGGGACGACTTCGCGGCAGGCCCTCTCGCCGCCGCACCCCAACCATCTCGCGGCCGCCCTCTCGCCTCGCTCCCGCACACTACCCAGGCCTAATCCTTAGGCGGCACTGGGAACACCTAGGTTGACATCCGTACTTGACGGATTACTGCCCAAGTGAGAAAAGGGGAAAAGGGGGGGGCTGCCGTGCTCGACGGATCGCCACCGTCTGGCCTGGTGGAGTGTTGCCTACAAGCTGCACCTCTGCAGCCCAGGTCCCCTGCACCTCTGCACCTCTGTCGTACTCCAGCTCTGCCCCAACCCACGGCCTAAGCAGCAGCAAACAGTGCCGCTGCCCTTACTCAGTCGTGCAGCAGCCCTCCGAAAAGCAGCAGCAGCAAGCAGCAGTGTGGCACCTTGCAGCAGCGTTGGCACCTTGCAGCAGCCGCGACAGCTGCTACTTGCTTGTATAGCTAAGCAACAGCATCGGCGCCTTGTAGCGGCCGCGACAGGCAGCATTGCAGCAACTGCACGCACGCTGCCGTGCCACAGGTTTTTGCGCAGCAGCAGCAGCGTCGGCACCTTGCGGCAGCAGCAGCATTGGCGCCTTGCGGCAACTGCAGCAGGCAGCAGTGTCGGCACCCTGCAGCAGCAGCAGCATCGGTGCCTTGCCGCAACAGCAGCAGGCAGCATTGCAGCAGCAGCCCGCACACTATTGTGTCACAATCTTTCGCGCAACAGTAGCAGCAGCGGCACCTTGCAGCAGCAGCAGCAGCTACGTTGTCCACCTCGGCGACGTTGTCCACCTCCACGGCCGCAGCGGTGGTGGCGGCTGCCCAGCAACATCCTCTCTGTAGCAGTGTTGGAAGCTGCCGCGAGTGCCCCACCGCGGTGGTGAACGCCAAACTGGCTTCCTCAACCGTGCCAGGTGCGGCATCGTGTGGGGAGCACCACGAGGAACGACTTGCGCGTCAGCCCCCGCCTTCGCCGCCGGCTACGCAACAAAGCTCGGTAAGCCCTCCCTCCCCTGGTGCCTCTGAGAGGAATGAGCAGCCGCACAACACCTCTGCTGCGTCGCCACTCGCAACTTGGCGTCAGGACGCGGTAGAGCTCGCTTGCACCTTCACACGTACCGCGTCCACCGTGATAGACGCGGCAGCTGCAGCTGCTGCTACCTTTGCTGCCGCAGCTAGAGCAGCACGCGCCCCTGCATCAAAATCAGTTGGCCGCGCCGCTGAGTCCTACACTGAAGCGGCCGTTGTAGCTGGACCGTTGGCTGCGGCAGCTGCTGACATTGGGACACAGCTAGCGGCAGCTGCATCAGCTGTGGCGTCTGCAACAGCTTCTGCAGCTTCTGTCGTATCCGCTGTAGCTACCACCATTCACACCTCCACAGCCGTCGCTGTTGCAGCATCCGCATCTGCACCCTCTGACATCACCACACTCGTCATAGCGGCCGTCGTTGCAGCGGCGATCCTTCCTACCGTTGCCGCCGCCTTCACCACAGGCTGCCTGGCACTGATTGTGCCGGTTGCATCTTGCGTCTCTGTGCTCTCCGCTGCAGCTGCTTCCATTGTCCCGCCTGTCCTTGCTCTTTTGCGCAGCCCCTCACACGCCTCGTGAGGTCTCCTGGTCTGCATCTCCCTTCTCCTGTCCTCTGTCTTTTCCTCTGCGATGGCTTGTCTGTGTGACTTGGGTCGGACTGTCTTGCAGCACATATCCACCGTGCCTAAGGCATTCCCAGTTTTCCCACGCCCACTGGGGCGGGGGAAATTCTACCGAAATTTTCTCGGCAGGGCCCATTAGTCGTCACCATGCCTGGTGACGATGAGTCGGTCATAGCAGACCTTCAGCGCCAGCTGGCCCTCGCTCGCGACGCTCAGCGCAATGCTGAAGAGCGCCTCAAAGTCACGAATGAAAATCGCGCCGCCTTTGCAGATGAGGTGGCTGCGCTTGTGCTCGAGCGGCTGCCTGCTGCCTCTGTCCTGCCCGCTGGCTCCTCTGCTGGCGCCGGTGCCGGTGTCTCTTCCACCCCACCTGGTGCTAACTCTGTTGCCTCTAACCCTGCTGTCACCCCATCTGCTGTCCCTCCTGCCGCAGTCTCCCGCAAGCATGACTTCTTCTCCCAGCCTCCTGTCTTTTCTACTGGACTTGCTTTCTCTTCGTGGGAGACCCGGTTTAGTGCCTGGGCTCAGGGAGAACGTCTTTGGGAATACTACTTCCCTGCCACACCTTCCTTCACCCCTGTCGCTGACGAGTCTGCTCGCGCTGTCCGCGCCCTTATTGCTGCTGCCCCTGAGACACTCGTCGACGAGGTTGGCACTTACAATGCTAACCCCGCAATTCAGCGTCTGGCTGACCCAGTCGGTGCGTACACCATGCTTCGTCGCCGCACGATAGTCACAGGTCAGGCGGCACAAAGTGCTCTCACCATTCAGTTCAACACGCTCTTAATGCGAGCGGACGAGTCGGCCGACGCCTATTGGGCACGCGGGCTCAAGCTGCTTCGCGAGCTTGACAAGGCCGCACCAGGTCAGCTGTCAGCTGTGCACACCATGGTCAACGGGTTAATCCCCGAGCTGTCCGACCTTCTCCGCGATGTTAAGGCAGACGAGCTGCAGCGTCTTGCCTCCCAGCCTGTTCCACCCGATTCCCCTCCAGGCGTTGGTGCCCTCTGGGACTTTGTCGCTGATAGGCTTGCAGCGTGGTGGACGAGCCTCCAAAACAAGCGCCTTCACCGCACTACAGTCGTAGGGGTGGCCGCCGTCTCCATTGCCACCTCCACTTCTTCCTCCGCTGCTACATCGGCCTCGTCTCCATCCTCTTCTTCTTCCTCTTCTACCTCTACGGCCACGGCCCTTGCATCCCAGGGTCGTGGACATGGACGCGGGCGTGGGCAAGGCAAGGGGAAGGGCAAATCTGTTGCGTCGTCTCGTGTTCCTGGTGAGGTGGTGTGCTGGAACTGTGGCTCCTCTGAGCACTCCGCTCGCAAGTGCCCTGCACCCCCTGACGACGTCCGCCCCGCACGCGCCATGCGTGCTCATTGGGCGCGCACCAGCGGGCCCTCCTCTTCTTCTTCCGGTGTCAGCTCCAGCTCCAGCTCCAGCTCAACATCATCTACTAGTTCCTCCCCAGCTCAGGCCTACCCCACCGCCGGTGTCACCGGCGTCCATCCGCCTGTCCTCTACCCTTGGGTCTGGCCGCCGCCCTATGGAGCGCCCGCCTTCGTGGGCTCACCTTCCTCGGCCTACGTCCCTCCTTCGTGGTTCGCCTCTCCCTCGAGTGCGCCTGCTCCATCGTCTGCAGCCTCCGTCGACAGCGAGCGCCAGCTAGAGCAGTCTCTCCTCCAGCGTCTCCACCTTCGTGATCAGGGAGGTGAGAGTGTGTCTTCGTTGGCCAGAGGTCTTGCCTGTCAGACTGACACAGTCCTTCGTGTGGACCCCCCCGGTCACGTCCTTGGGTTGCCATCCTCGTCTGTTCCGTGGGTCGAGCACTGGCAGTCTGTCGTTCTCCCTCGTTGTCTTGCTGCCTGTGCCTCATCCCCGCCCTCCGTCGGCACAGTTGCCACCTGTGGCGTCCTTCCCCATGTCCGTGTCTCTGGTGGCTTCTGGGTCCTTGACTCCGGAGCCACTCATCACATGACCTCTGTTCGGTCAGCTTTTGTCTCCTTGGGTCCTGTCGGCTCTGTTCGCTTTGTGCGCACTGGTTCCGGCCAGCTCCTTCCCGTCCAAGGCGTTGGTGATGTCCGTTTTGTCGGTCCCGGTGGCGTGCTGATTCTGCCTGACGTTCTGTTCGTGCCTTCGTTGGAACTCAGCCTGCTGTCAGTGACGTCCCTCGACGATCAGGGCATGGATTTCTCCGCCAGTCAGGGCGTCGGCACTGTCCGTCTTCGCTCTTCTGGTCGCGTCGTCTTGCGGGGGGTTAAGTGTGCCAAGCTGTATCGTGTTCCCCTTCATGCCTCCTCTGCACCCGCTGTTGGCTTGTCCCTTGCTCACGTCGCGCCTTCCCTTTCTCCTGCTGATATCCAGCTCTTGCATCGCCGCCTTGGCCATGTGCACACTGATGCTATCACTAGCATGCTTCGCCTTCAACCCGCTGTTGGCTTGTCGCCTTCCACCTTCCCTGCGCCATGCCCTTCTGACTGCCTGGACTGTGCCCAAGGCAAGATGCATCGTTCACCATTTGCCTCTTCGGACTCCCAGTCCGCTCATCCTCTCGATCTTGTTCATGCCGACGTCATGGGGCCTCTTCCCCATGACTTTCTTGGGGGGGCCGGGCGTTACGTCCTGTGCCTCACTGACGATTTTTCCCGTTTCCGTTGGATCTTCGCTCTTCGTCAGAAGAGTGATGTTGCTTCTGTCATCGCGTCGTGGCTCGTTCAGGCTGAACGTGCGTGTCAGCGTTCACTGCGCGTCTTTCGCAGTGATCGTGGCGGTGAGTTCCTTGGACCCACCGCCCANCTTCTGTCTGAGTCTGGGCTCTCCCCTCTCTTTGCCTTTGAGGCCATGAGCTATATGACCTGGGTGTGGAATCGCGTCCCTCACGGTCCTCTTCCCCGCACCGTTACGCCCTTTGAGCGTTGGTACGGCTCTCGTGCTGACCTCCGTCTGGCTCGCGTCTGGGGTAGCATTGCGTCTGTCTGGCTCCCAGAGGATCTCCGCGACGGGAAACTCTCCCCGCGTGGACGTCTCTGCCCCTTCTTGGGCGTTTCCTCCCAGTCGAAAGCCTGGCGCTTCTGGGACTCAGAGCGTCAGCGCGTCGTTGAGTCCCGGGATGCCTTGTTCTTCGAGTCCGTGTTTCTCCGTGACCTCGATCGTCACTCGTCCGCTGCCTCCCTGCTTCCGCTCTCTCGGTTGCGGGGGGAGGTCGGCCCTGCAGTCCCATCTGCCCCTGCCGTCCCTGCTGTTGTCCCGTCTCAGCAGCCTTCACCCTCGTAGCGTTCTCCAACGGCCGGCACTGTGACTCCACCATCCTCTGACGCCCCCCCGTCGGTGTCATCTAGCTCGCTTGGAGCTCCGTCATCCCCTGTGGTGTCCTCATCTGAGTCCTCATCTGCTGAGTCCGTCTCTCTCGCACCTTCCAGTCCACTCACTCCAGTTGTGCCCAGTCCACCCAGTGCTCCTCCACGCCCTGCCCCCATCGAACCTTTTGTTCGTGGCGGCCGTCTGCGTGCGCTTCCCTCTCGCTCCTCTAGTGCTGCAGCGCCCTCTGTTCAACCTTCGCAGACCTCGTCTGGACAGTCCCCAGTGCTGCCTACTCGCATGGACGCCCTGGGCCTAGCCACAGGAGTTGTGCATCCCAGCTCTGTCCTTGGGTACACACTGCTCACATCCGAGCATGAGCGTGCACTCGAGGCCGCCATCCTTGGGAGCATTGCCGAGTGCAATGCAACGGTTGTCACCCTGCCGCAATTGCCTGACCCGACCACTGTTCGCCAGGCACGGGTAGCACCCGACTCCCAGCAGTGGGAGGCTGCCATGCGGGACGAGCTGAGAGCCCTGGATGACCACGCCGTATACCAGCTGGTCGATCTCCCACCAGGCCGCAAGGCGATCGATGCCCGCTGGGTCTTCCGTCGCAAGTACAAGCCTAACGGTGAGCTCGACAAGTACAAGGCCCGACTTACAGCAAAGGGGTTTTCTCAAGTCCCCGGCGTTGACTTTGACGAGACTTTTGCTCCCGTCGGACGCTACACCACAGCTCGAGCCCTCCTGAGCCTTGTCGCACACCACGACTGGGAGCTCGAGCAAATGGATGTAAACAATGCCTTTCTGCACGGTCGGCTGGATGAAGAGATTTACATGGTGCAGCCTCCAGGGTTCTCTGACGGGACCAATCGAGTTTGGAGACTGCGAAAGGCCCTCTATGGCCTCAAGCAGTCACCACGGTGCTGGAACCAGGAGATCACCTCTACCCTGGAGAAGGGGGGATATCGCCGGAGCACGGTGGATCCCTCCCTCTTTGTCGCTCCACGGTCGGCGCCCTTTGCTGCCATCCTCGTGTACGTCGATGACCTGCTTATTGCGTCCCCGAGTCGCGAAGCTATATCAACTGTGAAGTCCCTGCTGCAGTCCACGTACAAGATGAAAGACCTGGGTCCAGCTCGCGTGTTTCTTGGCATGGAGCTTGAGCGTGACCGTGCTCGTCGCGTTCTCCACGTCTACCAGGCCGCGTACGTCAGGAGCCTGGGGGAGCGCTTTGCCTCCTTGCTTGAGTCTGTCCCCACTGCCTCAACACCGATGACGCCCGCCGGGCAGAGGTTGTTGAAAACTCTGGACGTGTCAAAGCTGGGGGAGACAATGGATGTGACCGACTACCTGCGGGTCATAGGGTTGCTCATGTACCTTGCCACCACTACCACAGCAGACGTAGCCTTTGCTGTGAACTTCCTTGCGCAGTTCTCACAGTCGCCACGTGCACGGCACATGGAAGCCGCACTGCGTGTTGTGCGGTATGCACTCTCCATTGCCCAAGTTGGTCTGTGTTACCGGGCGCAGCCGTCAGTGGTCGTTGATGGGTACACTGACAGTGATTGGGCGCATGACACGGATGCACGCAGTCGCACTGGCTATGTCTTCCTTGTTGGTGGGATTGCGATCTCCTGGAAGAGTGGCAAGCACGGTTGTGTTGCACGCAGCTCCAGTGAGGCAGAGTATGTCGCTCTTGGTGCTGGAACCTGTGAGAGTGTCTGGTTGTGTCGTTTGTTGCAGCAATTGCGTGTTCCCATTCGCTGCATCACCTTGCGCTGTGACAACCAAAGCACAAAGGCTATTGCTGAGCATGATGGCATGCATCACACTCGCACAAAACATATCAATGTGGAGCATCATTTTGTAAGTGAGTGTGTGGCTGCAGGCGATGTTCAGATTGTGTGGGTCGACACCCGACAGCAACGTGCAGACTTCCTCACAAAGGCACTTAGCAGCAATGTCTTCAAGGCGGCAATTCACGGTGTTGGTTTGTTATGTCCTCATGATCCTCCTGGTTGATCTGTTGTGCCAGTGCCTGTGTACAGTCTTGTGTCGTGTCACTTCTCGTGACGTCGGTGTAGTGCCTGTTGTGCCATTGTGCAAGTCGGCCGTGGGTCATGGGGGAGTGTTGGGTTTGTGTACCACACGGTGACCTCTGGCCTCGTTGCACACTCACCTCACTGACGCAGGTGACTAAATGGAGAGAGACAACCCTTGCTGGCTGCTACTCCGTGGTGGCATGACTTCACGGCGAGCCTCACAGCCGGGCATCAGTACAAGTCTCACGGGTCTCTGGCTGGCGTGCATGTGTGCACACACATTTGCCTCGGGTTCACACTCTGGCCTGTTCTTTGGCATGTTTTTCCTCCAGTGACCTACTTGACAGGTTGCAACTTTTAGTGGGCAGTTTGGTTCGGTTCTGTGAACGTGGGAGAGAGCGTGCGAGATCGAGCTCGCTGCTCGCTCGCTCGCTC
>SZWC01008347.1:59385-71511 GCA_023375785.1 Penium margaritaceum
TAGTAGTAGTTGTAGCAGCGGGTAGAGAATCAGCTACAACAGCAATTGGTGTAGTAGCAACAACTGTAGTAGCAGCAGTAGCATGCACATTCATAGTAGTAGCTCTAGTAGTAGCTACAGCAACAGACACAACTGCAGAGTAGTAGCAGCAGTAGCTACAACAACAACAACAACAACAACAACAACAACAACAACAACAACAACAACAACAACAACAACAACAACAACAACAAGCGCGGCAGTTGTATCGCCACCGCTGGCCGATCTTGTCAGCCGGCGGGAAGCTACTTTACAGCTTCTTGAGCCTTCCCGTTGACAGGCTCGGGCGATGACGTTATTGATCGATGAGGTCGTCGGACAATGCAACATGCAATCTTGACTGAAAATGGAATTTTACAAAACAGGTGGTCATCTGACCACCTCGGATTGATGTGGGCGGATCTTTTGCATAACACCTCCAAGTATGGGTGGTTCAATGCACCCAGACCATGCCAATTGTCGATGGCACGGTTGGCTCTCACTGCCAAAAAGAACTGCCCCTCCACCACGGACATCAAAGTCCACACATAACCTAGACCACACAAAACTTAGACTGCCATTTCGCAGGCGCCATGGTGTCGGGCGGGGTTGCCGCGCCCGACACCATGGCGAGAAGTCAGTCCTCTTCTGCTGTTGTTGCTATTCATGATGCAGCCAACAGTGCCATCACCACAGTCCAGCCGCTCTAGGGAGAGCTCCTAGTAAAAGCTCTCTCCAAGTTATTTAAACCCTACCAAACTACAAGTGGCTGCCCAGGTTTTTGGTGCAAGGCATGCGGAAACAACTATTATTGAGGAAGCTATTTCATGAGGGGCCATTACGGTACTATTTTGGGCAACGTCGCCAAGTGCAAGACAATGCCTCCAGCCGCACGTGCTTTGTTCGGTCTGCCGGCTCTGCCAGCACCAAGTGAGGGCTTCAGTGGTGCAGACTCCACCCTCTGTAATGGTCAGGGCGAGTCATGGGGTACCAAGGATCGTCCTGTTAACTGGACTCAGCTCATTGTGGAACGCAAGCGCAAACAGGCAAAGGAAGCTGCTGGAATCTTTGGCAGTGAAGACGATGGCGGTGACTACACTGCCACTGTTGCTCCCTGCAACCTACCCATCTCCCTCTTACGCAGCAGTCCAGCCATCTCCCTGCAGTCCCTCAATTGCAGTCGACAAACAAGCATGCACGACCATCTCAACAACCGGGCAAACAAGGAATGCCAAAAGGCGGTGGTGAAGGTGATGGGAACAGCGGCCGTTCCAATTTCCTTCTGTCGCCAGCGAGCCATGCTCGAGCTCATTGACTGCGCCCACTGCACCATGTCCAGCCTCACGCTCCCATCCCATGACACGGTGGACGATACTCTTCTGCTTGAGCTAGAGAGGGAGCTTGTCGATATGGAGCAGCCCTTGCGTGCATGTTAGGACATCTACGGTGTAACGCTTGGGATGGATGAGTGATCTGATATACAGATCAGGCCCATCTATACCACCATGGCTACAAATGCTGAGGGTATAGTACATCTCTTTTCCCGTGATGCTACATGAGTCGTGCGTGATGCCAACCATGTTGCGTCGGTCATTGACTTGGCCATCAACAAGGTTGGAGCAGAGAAGGTGACCTTGGTGATCACCGACAATGCTTCCACCAACCTCAAGGCTTTCAAGGCCTTGCGCACCAAGTATCCCAATGATTTTTTCATGGGATGCATGGCTTACAGCCTTGACCTGGTTCTCAAGGACATTACAAATACATTGGGGCAGTNGGGGGGGGGGGAGGTGCTACTTCCACCATGTTGCCACCCGCTTTGGATCTGTGCACTGTATGCTGAAGTGTCTCATCGTCATGCAGCCCACCCTCAAGAAGATGGTGAACAGTCCCCACTAGAAGAATATTGGCAGTGCTTGCACGTTGGGTTTCGCAGCAGGAAGAAGGTCGTATGGCATCTTATCCGCCAGAGTGTATTCTGGCTGTAGGTTAAGGCTCTCACCAAACCAATGACGCCAATTCTTGTCTCTGCGCAAGGCTGATGCTGCCGGTGGGATCTGTGGCATCATATATGAAGCCCTTCTTGATGCATCTGCACAGTCTTGGCATGGCATGTGGCCGCTACCATGCTTCTGTGAACCCCACATTGGTGAAGTCTGTTATGGAGAGGCTTTTGGACCGGTGGAAAATCCAAATGAACTGTCCAGTCTTTGCTGCTGCATGCGGCATTCATCTACAACACTTTTTCCATAATGCTGATGCTGATGAGAGGACAGTGGATGCTTGGAATAAGGTTGTGGCTACACTTGTGCCCGAGAGTGGGCAGGTGGACTTGGAGGAGCAGCTAGACACTTTCACCAACGACCGAGTGATGGTGGAGCAAGACCGTGCTCTTCATCGAGAAATTGCTACATCTTGTTGGCATGCCTGCCACATGAACCGGCTGAGTGCCTTGCAAAATCTAGCAATGAAGCTGTTGGTGCGGCCGTGCTCTTCATTGGAGAACGGACATGTGTTTTCCAAACACGAGCTCATCCAGACAGCTTGCAGGAACAGTCCTTAGACGTCGATGCTGGTGAGGGTGAATGTCAGGCTAACCTAGATGTACGGGAAGGTGAAGCCAAAGACCCTTGTTGTATTGCTGAAGGATATAGGTGATGAAGAGGCAGCACAGAGTGGGAGTGACACGGATGGTGAAGTGGAGCATGGTGGGGACAAGGAGGAAGATTGGGAAGCTGAGATTTCTGGTGCTGAAGATGAGGAGGCAGGTGCAGATGGAGCATCAGGAGATAGGGCAGGAGGGGAAGAAAATGAGGCTGAAGAAGGTGAAGAGGTGTTTCTGGATGAGGATACTGATGATGAGTGTGGCAGTGAGAACGGAGATGACATGGAGGATATGGATGATGAGGCAGAAGAAGAGGATGGAGGCGACTGTGATGGGAGTACAGTAGGTGAAGTTGAGGAGGTTTCAAGGATCATGCGCCTAGGTGTGAGGAAACGCTCTGAGCTGGAGAGCCCGGTTCCTTGAGATGCAGAGCAGTTGCATTTGCTACAACATTTTACTGGACATTCAGGTTCAGCTGCATCAACTTGCCTATCAAAGACTATTTGGCATGCTTCTGGGGTGACAATTGCATCTGGTGAGAATGCCCCTAGCCGTCCCAAGAGGACTTGTGTTCGCCGTGGCTGGTTAGTGTAGTTTAAGTACATTTTTCTATGTTTGATGTGCTTCTGCAACTTTGCTTCACCAGTGCTAGGCCTTGTGAAAAATGTTTGCACATGGATTTTGTGTTCATTGGAAGCTTGTGTGAAAGTGGCTTTTTTTTGGCAGTTGTAATGGTGCATGAGAATGGTTATTCCTTAATTCACAGAATGGCAGTCCATAACTAACCATGCAAAGGTGACTTCCATACTTCACATGAGCTTCAGATTCCACAGATGTATGCACAAACAGTTTTGCAATGAATATGGGAAGATGACCCATGCATTGCTTAGTAGTGTGCTTCAGCAGTGCCTGGCTAAAACCAAGTCATATACTGTGATAAGAAATAAAGAACTCTATTGCTCAAGTTCGTGGTAGAAGTGAACTCATTGTTTACAAATGCGAGTCTCAGTTGCAAATTTGTACATTCTAGCTTGTTGTGCATGGACGACTTCTGACTTGGGCTGCTAAGCACCGACTTCCAACTTTCGACTTTTGAATTGGGTGCCGATTTTGACTTAGGGAGGGAAACATGGATATCCACGTCTTCTTTGACTTTTCATAAGTGAATGTAGCAAAGTACAACTTGCAAGCCAAAGACTGTGATGGTATGGGAGGACTGCTTCACCCCTTTAAGCTATAGGCCGTGGACCATCTACTATATGGAGATGATTGTGCCAAAGCCGAGGTGACCAAGCCGACGGTGCCACATGCCGATGTTGCATTTTTCCTCCTCCGCTATCAACGCTGAGTCAAATTCCTTCTCCGATGCCACATAGAGACGGTAAAGACCAACCTCCTTGTCTGCTTTTGCAAGCACACGGCGTGCACAAGCAGAGATGGTGCAGCCACCATTCTCAAAGTGGACCTGTATGCCAGTAGAGATGAGAGAGGAAAAAAAGAGGAGGCTAACTGCCAGTCTCCCTTCACACAAAGTTCCACGTGCTTATCCTCAATGGAAGCACAAGACACAATCTCACCCTCCCAACAGCCATTTTCACATGAATGTCTCCCATGTACACCCAACGAGGTTCAATAGCGGTGTAGACAGCAAACCATTACCAACAACACGTCATGTGCTACATGGCTCCTGAGTTGATGATACACAACAAGACAGTCTCGTCTGAGACGTGCAGGAAAAAACCACTCTCCCAATATGCTGCATTTGTAGAAGTGTCAGACCCCTTTTCTTCTCCCACTCCAGCCGCAAGATCCGCCTTCTCCTTCCAGTATTCACATGCCCAATGGCCTGGCTTCTTGCAGTAGTGGCAATTCCCCTACTTCTGTCTTCCTCTGCCATTGCCCCAGGTTGGTGCAGCACCACACTGAGGACCAGAGTTGGTGCTGAGAGTAATGTCCAGTCTGCTTTCACCGTTATCTCCCTTGCGGGGCCCCTCCTAAAAAACAGGTTCTCCTCCACATCATTGAGTGAGAGCTTGTTGCCACGCTGGTCCAGGGATACAATGAGATTATTGTAACTGCTAGGAAGTTCAGAGAGAATGGTTAATATGAGCATAAGTTCCTTGACATGGTCCTCAATTGCAGCGAGCTGGTCATAGAGAGACTTCACCATGTTGATGTAGTCAATCACGGGTACAGACTCATCCATCTTCACATTGTGAAAGCGAAGATACAACTGCATGTTCATGATGATTGACTTGGAAGCACAAGTGGAATCAAGCTTCTTCCAAAAATCCTTTGGTATAATGATGCCAAGGATAAGGAGTTGCTGCCGTTTGATGATGTAAAGGTAGAAGGTGGCAAGGGCGCAGTCACGCTTCTCGCAGCAGGTACGGGCCTCACCAGGTGTGAGTGAGGACTGAGCTGGTTCCTCCTCATCCACCAGGATCCAAAGAGACTTATACATGAGCACCATCTTCATGTTGTTGCTCCAGTTGAATAATTTCTTGCCTTTGAGCTTGGCGATGTTGATGTCAACCACCATAGAAGCACATGTCACCATGGTAGTGCAACGTTCAGTCCATGAAGAAATCTCACAAGGAATTCCTCAAGAATGAGGAAAAGCCTTGTTCTAGCTCTCATAACACTGATGGAAAGTTGGGGTAGTCCTCAAGGAGGTGTCAATATTCACCAAGAGCCGCCTAGGCAGTACCAACTGTTTGTGAGAGGACGTTGGAGGTTACGCTGACAGAAATTATGGAAGGAAATGTAGGATTGGAGGGAATGTGAATTTGTCAATCATGTCTTGTGTGAGAAACTACATGGTCACAGCTGTCTAACACGCCTTTGTATGCCTTGTTTTGCCAAGGGAACCTGAAGTTACACTCTGTAAAAGTTGACCCTCTAGCCTAGAGGGATGAGTGGCAGTCACATTGTCATGCATGCAAATAATGACCACCACCTGCATAGTCAATAATGTTGGAAAAATCCTTCATTAGAAAATCTTGAAGGTCCTCCAGCCATCTGCTCTCCTTGAAGGCCGCTCTCTGCTGTCCTGGTCAATAACTCTGGCCGCCTTGTGTGCTGAATGTGCTCAAGGTGTCACTTGAACCCGGCCCATAATCTCCAATTTTTTTGAATCCATATCCATATCCACATGTTTCCCTATCTGGCACCTTCATATCCATCACCCTACACAATGTTTTCTGCAAAATGGATTTGTACCATAAGGTTTCCATATATGCAATCATTTTTGTTATTCATTTCTATGCACTGATGAAACCTGGTTCTATTGCATTGCATGTACTTCGTTGGCCAATCTTTAGAACTTGGCTCCTAGAGGTTTTAATTCCTGACATTATGTACCATTAAAGAGCTGTACAAGGATTTACATGTAAATTCATGTTATTGTATGTGTTATATGTTGTAAACTCTCCCTTTTTAAGTCATGGATTTTCCAATTTGCCCACTCTATACACCGTGAATTTTGACTGTAGACCCTTTCAGCCCTCTTGCACAATGTCATCTTATTGAAACAAGTTGATCTGATGCCACTAGAAAACAAATGGTCCTATGCCTTCTCTCAACTCTCCCCCTAGATGAGCATATATCTGATGTAGACCAGTTGCATCACATAGCTAATAATATTCTTGAACAAGGACTGGACGGAATCCAGCCAGTCAGGAGCATCATGTCGGAGACCACAAAATTGCGTTCATCCATGAAGGCCGCACCCAGTGTGAACCAGTTTTATGCCACCACATGGTTGCAAAGATTGCACCATGTCCCTTTTGCTACAGGATTTCATGACCCCAAATTCTCCTTGTGTGCCTAGCCCACATGATGAGCTGAAAATCCTGTCTGTCATTGTAGGATAGAATTTAATGCCATCATTTCTTAGGCAGTCCAGAAAAGCTTGCATGCCTTTGTCATGAACCAAGATCTCCTCAGACTATGACCCTTTGTTGATGCACCCCCATAGGTTTTGCACTAAAGAGAGTGATCAGAGCATTGTTCGCATGGCACTGGACCGATCACCTAACTTCAAGGGAGGAGAGATGTCGATTTCCAAACTCACAGATGCCAGTGAAATTCCAGTGTGCATGAACTTTGTGTTACAACATGCTTGTCAAGGGAACAGGTTGCTGGCCACATTTTTTGTGGTTACAGTATTGCTATTGCATGCAACCATCACTGGTACATAAGATAGAAATTCATGCAATCACAACATGTGTGTTGGAAATAAGTGAGAATCAGCCTCACTAAACTCACCCCTCGGAAAAATCCGACCTCTGGAATAATGGTTCAAGAACCATTACTCCTCGAGAACCAAGCTTGACCAAAACGACTCTTCGGTCATTTGACCGTTTTTCCGACAGTCAAGCCCCCCACTAATAATCACCCGCATCCAGCTAGCAGAAAGAAGCCGTTGTCCTTGCTATTTTTTCCTGTTCTGCCTATATCTACCGAGGATGTTCATGTCCTTGAGCTTAACCTAGAACAGTCTTTTCATCCTGTTTGCCTTCAGTTCCGTGGCCTCACCCACCGTGTCTCCACTCTGCTTTCTTTTTGCTCACTCTTCCTTCTCTATCCACTCTCTGCTCTCGCACCTCTTTGCTCTGCAGCTCTCATTTATGGTTTCTCTATCCCGAGCTCTCGCTGGGCCCCACGGTAGCGGGGCCCAACGGGTTCCCTTCAGTCGCAGAGGGGTATCTTGTATCCCCCACTCGAATCCCTTGCAAACCTTTTATCAATCGTCATATGTGTGGCAACGAATAGTCGACGATCGTCGATCGTCAATTGTCATCTATATATAGACGACTGAATCGTACATAGTCAATCGTCGATCTTCATAGATCGACGGTCGAAGAGTGTTTTTTGACATCTTCTCAAAATAAAATTTGTGCATTTTTCACATATCCGTCAGATACACTTACCATAGACACTACCCCAATACACTTTACCCTTGGGGGGGGGGAGATCTGCGGCTCCCATGTTGCCCCCCCCCCCCCCCCAACAGGTGAAGTGTATTAGGAGAGTGTATATGATGTGTGTATCCGACGGACATGTGAAAAATAAACTAAGTCTATATTACACCTTGTGTATTAAAGTAACGGTTATGCAATACACAACCCAGCTACACAATCCCAATACACTCGTCGCTTCGGGGGGGGGGGGGGGGAGATCTCCGGCTCCCATGTTGCCCCCCCCCCCCCCCCAACAGGTGAAGTGTATTAGGAGAGTGTATATGATGTGTGTATCCGACGGACATGTGAAAAATAAACTAAGTCTATATTACACCTTGTGTATTAAAGTAACGGTTATGCAATACACAACCCAGCTACACAATCCCAATACACTCGTCGCTTCGGGGGGGGGGGGGGGGAGATCTCCGGCTCCCATGTTGCCCCCCCCCCCCCCCCAACAGGTGAAGTGTATTAGGAGAGTGTATATGATGTGTGTATCCGACGGACATGTGAAAAATAAACTAAGTCTATATTACACCTTGTGTATTAAAGTAACGGTTATGCAATACACAACCCAGCTACACAATCCCAATACACTCGTCGCTTCGGGGGGGGGGGGGGGGAGATCTCCGGCTCCCATGTTGCCCCCCCCCCCCCCCCAACAGGTGAAGTGTATTAGGAGAGTGTATATGATGTGTGTATCCGACGGACATGTGAAAAATAAACTAAGTCTATATTACACCTTGTGTATTAAAGTAACGGTTATGCAATACACAACCCAGCTACACAATCCCAATACACTCGTCGCTTCGGGGGGGGGGGGGGAGATGCTGCCGACGAAGAAACACTGGAACAATTATGAAATTATGCTCGTTATGAATCTTCTTATATTTTGTATCCTACAGTTCTGAAAGGAAACACCCACTTTACAAAGGTAACCAATCAGAACATATGAAGACATATATACGTCTACTTTACATCAGGACGGGAATATCATATTATTTGTTTTCCCTAGCTGAATAATTACATTGAATTCCCAAGGCACAGGTATCATATACATAGCTTTCCAAGTGAACTGAATATGACTACCTCTCTAGAAAACTTCATGGAAATTTCCTTATAGTAGGTACCTAGTACACTAAATGTGCTGTGTATAAAAAGCCCTCAATGAACCATACCTCGCAGCTCTTGTTCCTCCGCTCACTTCCACTCGTCACATGAAGACTGCCTTCTCACCTCCAACATTCTCTCGCTCAGCTACAGAATTTCCATCAAAGTTTTTGTATCTCTTCACAGAGTTATGCTTCCGTCATTGCTCTCCCGCGCCTCTTCACACCACATTGCTTCTGCCTACTTCTACTGTCATCCGCTTCGCTGTCTTCATTATTTTGAATTCCAATTCCACATGTAGCATGAAGCCGTGAACAGTGCGTGAGTCATGTACACCGATGTGCCATGCTTGAGAAGTAGAGGAAGACAATGGAGCCGCTCACATATGGTGACACATAATTCAAGTGAACAACTCCAGCATACTGGCTGACTTGGAATCCTTGAAGCTTCATTTACCCACATCCAGAAAAATAGAAGCATTCAAGTTGTGATCAATGATGGGATGCCATGATGCCCGTGCTCTAGCATGAACCATGTGTACCATGATCTGTGGATTCAGGAGATGGTGCTCTAGAAGTAGCCTGAAACGAGGAAAACAAGATGGGTGAAGCCAGAGTAAATTGCAAAGTGAGCTTGGTGAAAGTGGAAAATGTCAAAGAATATCATCTCCTGAGTGAGGAGAACTTGAATGACAATGAATGTCATGTGATGTGCATGATCTTCAACGTTAAATCTTATTAATGACAATTATTCATTCATTTGAGAAAGTTTGAGAATTTGTATGGTGTCTACATGTAGTGAAGAAATATTATTAGAGAACTTAATGTAATGTGGAATGAGGTATGTGCAAAGCAACTGCAGACATATGAATTCAAAATGGAGCTCTCTGTGATCACCAAGTAGGTGAACTCTCCATTTCATACTCTTCTTCTTCACTATTCACAGAGTCATCTCATATTGTGTGGTTTATGCAACTACATGCAATCCCCATGTGAGGTTCAACATTTGCGCGCAGTGGTGGAGATTTTTTCAAACTGTGCATAATCAACATTTTGTTTACAAAATGGTGATCATGCACAGTTGTTCATTGTCTACAATTTATGCACAAAGAACATGAGAGAAGACGTTTTCATTGAGACTGGATGTCTGAGTGTGTTACGCCACCCAGGTTTTGGAATGACACTGTAACATCTTCCAAGGCATGCTTGATAACTGAGCCTTGAGACACATGTAGCCACTTGAGAAAATATGGGCCTCAATGTGCCAGACTCATTCAAACTGTACCTCAATGGTACACCATGACGTTACCATACCCCTCTGAAAAGACGATTTTGTCAGGAGATTAGTTTCTTCTCAGACTGTAGAAGCCTCGGTGCAGTGACACATTGAAAACATGTTCATGATGGACTCTTTCTTCCAACATAAACTGCAAAAATGTGAACTTGAGGTCAGGGTTGCATCCAACTAGAACGTTTAGGGTCAATTGTGCGTAACGCTTTATGTATGCACCGAACTAAAACGCTTGCACAATGATAATAAATGCATATTGACAACGGCATGAATGAATTCCTTAAAGGATGATAGGAAATCACACCACTCTTGCCATGGCCATGCTGCTTTGTCACTGTCTTCTAGCTTGTTACTAACAGAACTCAAGAAGGCATTGAGAGCAGCCGGAACTTCCACAGAAATTGTTGCAGGACATCTTTATGGAATGGCATAAGCCACACATGGAAGTTTTTTCCTATGCATCAAGTACCGTGTTGCAAAGTGTATTGTGTCATGCATGCAACGGATGACATAATTACACATAAAATTCTTCAATTGTTCAGTGTTTAGTATGTAACACAAGAGGCGATGCTGAAAAAATGACCGGTAAGCCTGAAGCAACAAACTCAAGAGGGATTCTCATTGAAGAATCCAGTATGCCAAAGAAAAGAATTTGAATTAGCTAAGAACTTCAGTGCTAATGGTAGAAAGTACTTGATCCATGGTGGGGAGTTTGGCAGTTGTGGAAGAAGTTGAAAGCAACTACTGTAAAACCTTGCTTCCATGCAGAAACAATAGACTGCATGGTCATTGTGTCACGCAAGTACCAGAATGGTGCAACTCATTGGCATGCGCAACATGGTGGACTGAAACTACATGTATTGGTCATTGCCACCAGATGTTAATCCATCAATATTGTATCAAACATGCCAACAAGCAAATGATTATCATGTGGCACATCCAGTTCTGCTTTGAAAAACAGTCGGGTATCAGAACTCATACATAAACAGCTGCACTATGGAAGTGTGGTGTTGATATAGAATTCGATACACTTTGTAAGTTTCTAGCAGATTCAAAGAGTCAGCAGATTCACAGACACAAGACATGAAATCAGGGGTGGAGGATCTATCCTTCTGAACTTCCTAGGAAATCTCAGCAAATTTTCAGATGATCTCTTTGTTACTCTAACAAGTGATACAGAAAAGATCCAAATAATGACCCTTCATTAACATTCCGGGATTGTGGTTTCTAATAAGATGCCGTAAGACTTTGCTTTAGTCTGCACAGGAGCATAACCTTTTCAGAGCATCCAAAAACCCTTTAAGATCATCCATGCACGCAAAATGACATTCTTCCATGCGAAATCAATTTCAAAAGAATGGTATTTTGAGAAACATCTCCGTCACTTGAGTGACCTTGATTGGACTCAAGTAGGTTATGGAAAATACAAAACGTGCCCATGAAAAACGTTTTTTTTTTCCCCTCCTAGTCTAGAAACTCCAATCTGGTGGCTACCTAACATGGCACAATGGGTTTCTAGTGGGCCTGCCTTACTCTGCAAGAACAGCTATGAAGTGCCCTTTGTAAGAACATGTGTTGAAAATCACTGTACAAACTAATAGTCCTGGTATAAATTTTCTATGTTGAGAGGATATAGCCCACCACTTTGACCCAAGATTTTAGATAAAAATGGACTCTTGACATTTCAGCGAACATGTAACTCACACCTCATTGTAGCATCACAAAAGCAGATTGCTCGAATTCACTCATCCAGACATCCACATTGTTCTATAGAAGATAGATAAACACATTGGTAGATATGTACAATATTTTCTGATTCTCACTACCTCAGTGAACGCACAGCTGAATGTGGCCACTTACCTTCCAATCGTTTCAGCCTCCTCCAAACACTTGTCATTTGTTGATGTGATTCATTCATAATTCACATTTCCTGTTTATTTTTCCTGTTGGTTTCCTTAAGCCAACTTCTATTTCCTTCTTGAGGCATGATTGTGCTCAGCATCAATCTTCCTCTCTCTCTCTCTCTCTCTCTCTCTCTCTCTATCTCTCTCTCTCTCTCTCTCTCTCTCTCTCTCCCTCTCTCTCTCTCTCTCTCTCTCTCTCTCTATCTCTCTCTCTCTCTCTCTCTCTCTCTCTCAC
>SZWC01008347.1:73590-85721 GCA_023375785.1 Penium margaritaceum
TCTCTCTCTCTCCCTATCTCTCTCTGTATGTGCCAGTGAAATGGGCGACATTGGCGGGTGGGGGGAGTGGAGCAGGTGGAGTGGGCGGCTAAGTGTCAGCTCAACACTCAGCCAGAACCAAGAGCGGGGAGATCTCAGGAGCTGTGAGTGGGATCAAGACTGGTGAATTAGTCATGAGGGGGGATCATGGTGTGAGAGATGAATGTTACGAATGAAAAGTGAGGTTAGAGTGTGAAAATTGCAGACCCATTTGGGCTGCCGGCTAGATGCCTCCTCATTTAGGTTGTTTCAACAACACAAAAATGGTGGTATCAACAATAGGATAATACATCACATGTTTTTTAGGCTGTTTGGAATCACAACTCACGCCCACCATTTTCTGTGTGTCTTTTTTCCATGTCTGGTATTAGGCAATGATGTGAGATTATGAAAGGGCAGAGTGACCATATAACCCTCGCCACGGAGAATAAGCCTGATTCCCCCCTACCTCGGAACAATAAGCCTCATTCACACCTAATGCGGTAGAATAAGCCTTATTTTCCCCTGCCTCACAACAAAAAGCCCAATTCCCCCGTTCTGCACAGACGCAGGTTTCAGGCATAGCAAATAAATGATATACCCCTCTCGTTTGTCGAAAGACAGCATGTCGACGTCGCATAGCATGTGGCGTTGACATGCTGATGTGACCCTGTTTTTGTCCAACAATCACAAACTCCTTCATAGAGGGGTTTGTGATTTTTCGGAAGTGGTTTGCGTGGAGTTCGCATGGGGGGTCCGAGACTCCCCATGCATTGAAAGGGAACCTGCTGGGCCCTGCTACCGCAGAGCCCAGAAGGTTCCCTAAAATCCGGGCTGAAATTAGGGTGTGGGTTTGTATAGTGTTTGCATGTCAAACATGGGTACAAAGCCAAACAAAATGAAAACAGTAAAAAATAGGTATTTAATAACTTCTCGTTGTTGAAGCTTGGGGGATTCCGGCCAATGGGCATCAGCCAGAATCGCGGGCGCTCCAAGACAACCCCCTTCCAAAGCCTTCTTGCCACCCGTTCCATCACAGCCCTGAAGTGCGAGGGCCTCGATCAGCAGGCGGGTGGGTGGGCTGGTGGGCTGTGAAGGGGGGGAGGGAGGTTGACAAAGTGCCCACCGGCATTTTTGTCGTGCAATTCCCCCCCCCCCCCCCCCCACCCCTCAAGGCTATCGCAGCCCTCCATCATGACGGCCGCGATGGAGGGCCAGGATCTAGCACCGCATGCCTGATTCCACCATGCTCGAGCAGCAACATGCATCCCTGTTCGGGCATGGTCAAAATGGGTGGGTGAACGCGGCTTTTTGTTGCCAGTCAGGGATGGATGGGGCTTATTCTTTGGAGACAGGGGCAAATGGGGCTTATTGTTCCACGGTAGGGACGGATGGGGCTTATTGTTCCGAGGTCGGGGTATATGAGGGTCACGGGTGAAAAAACAGGGGGTAATGGCCATTTTCACCGAGTATGCAAAGTGTTGAAGTACACAGTAGGCTGGTGTTGTTGATAGCGAGCTTGGGATCTTAATGTTTAACTCTGGTCTATCTTATTTTTCCATGGAGTGTGATGGTCATGATGGATCAAGGATTTTGTGACAGGTGAAGTCAAGGAATGTCAAGAGCCAACGTGAATTTTACACATCAGTCTCGAGCTCAGCATGTTGAGCACTCTTGCATCTGTTCATAGTTTTGTTAAGACATTTCTGGTCTTGATTTAACCTTGATATNTCACTACCTGATGGAGCTTGTACATAAAAGAAAAGGAAGAAAACTCAAGTCAACATTTCCTCTCTAAATGGAGGGAGTAAATATTTCCCCTCATATATGCTTCTTCACATCCGAATGATGAGGATTAAGGTGTGTTAAAAATACAAGCCTGTTGCACAAAAACTTCATCATTTGAATGAAAACGGACAATGAACAAAGCTCTAGCTAGGTCTATGTAGCCAGGTGCAGAACAACAAAGAAAATGAATGTTGTGCTAGTCCTTTGCCATACTTCCCCAAAGACTCAATGTAATTCAATCTATGCGCTGGGCGCTAGCATGGATTTGACTGTGTCTTGAAGCACGCCAACGTATATTGGTCGGTGTAGACCATGCACTTTGGCGACTCAAGTTAGCATTTTCAGTTCTACAAGGCGGCTACCACGTCAAGTATCTCCTTGTCATAGATGAATTAGTTCAGATCTTCTCCCCACAAGTTGCACAAGTAGTAGATGGTGGACTGCAACCCATTGCCAAAGTATTACAATATAATGGCGTCATTGGCAAAGGTCTCATTCATCCATGGGCATCTCGAATTCTTGACTGGTTCTGGCAAAGTACAAGGCTGGAGTGGATGTGAGAGGCTTTTCAAGATTCACAAAGGCTTCTTGTTGGCTAGCTCTCCAGATCCACTCATGATCATTGCAAGTGAGGCTTGAGATTGGTGCTGACACTTTCACATATCCAAGGACAAACCTGTGGTAGTAGTTGTGAAAGAAAGGATCATCTGCACATCGTGCACATAAAATTTTTGGAAACTCTTGCACGGCCAGAAATTTGAGCAGATGCACGGAAATTGTTCCATCACAAAGCGTGTTTCCAAGAAATTCAACCGTTTCTACTGCGGAGTCATTTATAGGAAGCGTCTCTTTCCCAGCAAAAATCCACAGCATCTTCCTCTTATGCTCATTATGATCATTCGCCGTCCTAAAATACAACAAGATGTCATCAAATTAGAACACCACAAGTTCATCTAGGTATGGCCTCAGTATGTTGTTCATCGCTTCCATGAATGTTTCCAGTGCATTAGCCAGCCTAAAATGCATAGCGAGGAACTTGTAGTTGCCATAGCGGATGCGGATGGCCATCTTTCCTACATCATTCTCTGCAATTGTTTGGATCTTGTAGAAGTCAGAACGGAGGTCAATCTTTGTGAATCCGCGAGCCACATGGAGCTGGTCAAGGACCTCCAAGGTTTGTGGAAGTGGGTACCAGTTGTTTACTGTCAAAAAATTCAATGCACAATAATCCATGGACATGCGCATCCCCCCCCCCCCCCCCCCCCCCCCCCCCCCCCCCCCCCCCCCCCCCCCCCCCCCCCCCCCCCCCCCCCCCCCCCCCCCCCCCCCCCCCCCCCCCCCCCCCCCCCCCCCCCCCCCCCCCCCCCCCCCATTTTTTCTGTACAAAGAGCGCCAGCACCACATGCCGAGAAAAGAAGGGACACCACATACCATCATGAGGTCTTGCTCTGTCATTCTGGCCAGCTACTTCTTGAGCTGCCCATTTTTCATTCGGTAAGTTGCATAAATGGGAGGAGGGGGGAGGGCTCAAAATTTGAGGTCAATGAAATGGTACCTGGCGCACTTTGATGGAAGAACCATGAGGAGGGTGTCGATGATTACATTCTCAAAATCTGAATTTCACGAGGGGTCCCACCCACCACATTGTGCGTCGTGTCCTCTGGTTTGTTCATGTAACATTGGACCCCTTTCTTCCAGGATATCCAGGACATCTTTCAGGGTTTGGAGGTCAATTGGGGCTTTTCTAAAAAATTCCAGGATTCCAGGGGCAAAATCCTGCTTAGAATTCCTGGTCATCCCCGGTGGATGACGGAGAAGCAAGTGAGCAAAGAGGAGGACCGAGTGAGTGAGTTATGAAATGTTAAGTACTTCTTCGTCAAGGGGATGTTTTGCATGCAACATCACAGTATTCTAATCACAATGGAGTGCTCCAGCCTCTGCCTGCAACATGGAGGCCATGCTATCCACCAAGGGGGTATTCTCTTGGTGGCTGTATGACATGAGCATGGTTGGCTGAAGTAGAAGATGGATTACTGTGACTGTACAACAGTCACAGTAGCTACAGTGGCATGCACGACACGGTGAACACACCTATGGTAAGAAAAAAGCCCTTGATAACTGTGGAAGGCATCGGACTGATGAGGTAGCTTGCTGAAGTAGCACACATCCATCACGTGGAAGCACATGATTAAAGGCAAATGATGGATCTGGGCAGAAAGAAGGCCGAAGATTTCTTGCACCAAGTAGTAAGTGGAAGTTGAGCACCATGCACAGGTGCAAGTAGCTTGTCTTAGCAAGCTATTACAGCATAGTCGTATTTCCAGGGCTAGCCGGCTGGACACTCAAAATACCCTATACGTTCCTCATTGTAGTTGAGCAGTCATAACTTTTGAAGTCTAGTGTTTTCCATATTTGGCTCTAAAACATCTCCCACTTTATCTTCTGAATCTGAATGTGCTCTCCAAATAGCAAGGCTTAATCTTATAAAATCAAGCAATCTCATACCTGCCATTGCAGCCAGAGCCATGGGTTGGGTGCAAGTGCTTACAAAGCTCTACCATGTTAAAGACGTGCCACAACCATTGATTGGGCACAATTTCTGGTGGAGCTCTACCACGCACATGGAGTGGAAGGTCTGGAATCCATTGGACAGTGTCAAGGCTGGTTAAAAAGGAAACTGCTACATTAGAATTCAAAGCCAACTCATGGGCCAACCTTTAGAGAACGTCTTAAATATTCACAGTGTCAAGAACAGTCTACAGTGTGTGCGTGGACGACGAAGGGTGATTCCTACACACTGACAAGACAGCAAAATTCTCTCTCAAATGCTGCATCAAGGGACAAATCATTTTGTTCATCTAGAAACATTAAAACATTTTCTGTTCACATCTCAAGGTCCAGAATTGTGGAGAGCTATGGAGCAGGGACTACAATATAAAGTGGAAAAACTGGGAGCTTCCAGGATTGAGAAATAGAAGCACAATTGGCAAATGGCTGGATCTCAGCATGAAGCCAGTGCTAGACAGGTTTTGCGCAACCGAGTCAAGGAGTATTCCAGGACAAGATCCAAAGGCTCCAGAACTTTTCAATCCCTTTGTCAAAGGAGAAAGAGTACGATATTCAGGGGCTCTGGGATACCCTCCAGAGGATGATGCTATGTTTGTGTCATTTATGGTGACACTACTACGTGGAGTAGAATTGGATTTGTAGATGACGTTAAATTGTCTGGCCAACACGACAAAAGCGAGAAGAGAAGGAGAAGGAAAGTGTAGAGATGGAAAGTGGAGTGGTGGTGGGATTGAATCTGTGCAACAAATTACCTTTTGGCGACCAGAATTATGTCAGCAGAGAAGGAAAGTGTTTCTACAATGTGTAGCAGATTTTGTGGCTGACGGAAATCAGAAAAATAACACTAGTACACTCTATCGCAATTTCAGATCAGCAATCATCAGCCATGGATGCATGATCATCCATTGTTTGAATAAAATGTTACACCTTTTAAAATCCTTTTCTCAAGGAAATGTCATTCGTGGTATGGTTTGTAAGCCTCAGCATTGACTCATGATTGTTTTTGGCAAACCTTCGAATAAAAACATCGATCAACAAAATCCAATAGCCACCCCCTCCCCCCCAAACGACTCAAATGTAGCTGGATGTTGTAGCGAGGAGTGTATTGTGATGATCCTACATTGATGTGTGTTCTTGGTATTGTTAAAATAGGGAAGAGTGAGGGGGAGGGAGAGAGGATGGAGGAGAACGGAGGAGGCGGGAGGCGGGTGGAGACGGGAGTTAGCCACGAGGCCAACTGTCCCTCTCGAGACTGTGAGGGGGAGAGGCTCTCGAGAGCTGTGAGAGGGGAGGGGCTCTCGAGAGCTGTGAGAGGGGAGCGAGACGTTCAGGACTTAGCACGAGAGCGGATCGAGGCGAGAGCAACGAACATACTTTTGTTAGAAAGAATGAATGAGCGATGGCGAGGACCGGCCCCTACCGGGCCGGCCTCGCAAAGAGAATGATGTCAGCAGCCTGGAGCATGTTGCGCGGCGCAACATGCTCCAGGGAAGGCATCGTGATGCCCATGCGAGTGGCGAGAGGGGGGCTTTTGCTCCCCTGTGAGGAGGGAGCGAAAGGCCCCCTTCTCAAGCGCGAGTGCACCACCTGACTGGTGCGCAAGTGAGAGGACGTGCACCTACTCCTAGCTGTTAGTTTAGCACAGGTCACAACGGCAGGAGTTAACCCAGTGAGACAAACCCGGGTAGTGGAACTAAACTAGGACTAAACTAGGCACTCTAAAGCAGTAACAAACGTTAACTACTTCAACACTTCCTTCCATGACATCTTCTTACAAAGGCATCCTATGATGATAATTTTTGGTTTGATGCATGGGATGGGTGAACTTAATTTGGAGAGGTATGGTGGGCAGGAAAGCGATAGGGACAGGGGTATAATGGGATGTAGGAAAATAAAAATGAAGGACAGTAAGGGGGAAATGGGCAAAGGGAACTATTTTGGGAGGGAGGGAAAAAGAGAAAAAGATTGTGGTGTGAGGAAGAAAATGGGGAGGATGGAAGGTACCACAGGAGACAATGGGAAAGAAGGAAAGATGGTGAGCTGCAGAGAAGGATGGAGGATTAAAGTGATACCATGAAAATGAAGAGGGGAGACTAAGTTACAAGTTTTGAAAGGATGAAAGGATGAAAGGAAGGTGGGAGGTTTGGAGGGGGCTGTGGGAGGTGCAAAATTCTATGATCTTCCAATGCGTGAAGTGGAAATCATACCCTTTGATTTATTCCTTACAAATTTCTCTCCATGGATCTCATCTCGAAGATGGGAATTGAAATACATTCAAAATGTGGAACATAGTTTCTTCAAATATCTTATTAAGTTTTAGTCCAAATGGATCAATGGAGGCTTGGCTTCCAATGGTCTTCCAAGTGGAGGGGTTTCGAAAATCATTCTTTCACTTCAAAGACGTGTCAACATGGCCAATGGTGTATCCCCTTAGTAGCACAATTTTCCATTCCAAGAGGACCATGCCACAACCTATGAAAAGGGTAAAACACAAAAGGTTTGTGATGAAATGCGCTTTGAGGCACACATTTCATAGCAAGCCTAGAGAGGTAAGCGGCACGATTGTGAGAGATGTGAACTCCAACCATCCTAGAACTTTACTCGCAACCTTATATTATGAAAATTAAGCCCATGCATTGTTTATAAAGTTGGGGAAGTAGATGGGAAAGGATGACACCATGAAGTCTGGCCAAATACACAAGGGGGCCTCTAAAGATGGCCATCTTTGCAACAGGAAAAGGTAGTCTGGACATAAAAGAAATAAATTTGACATAAATGGTCATGAGATGGCTACAAAATATTTTCTTAATCATGCAGATCAATGCTCTGAAGGATCATGCCTTCATTTTTTGAGTCTTTGCAAGTGTATTACACTACTTTTCACTCAACAACATCATTCAGTTTTTTATACTCCTATAACCTGACAATGGTTATACCTTGGGCGTGAGAGAAGGTCACATTTTATTCTAAGGGGAGGATAACATGAATGAAATGGTTAGAAAATAGAAAATTCAGAACATAACTAGTTGATTCATTGAGGTGCATAGTTGCGTTGAATTGCAATCTCTCAACAGCTTGGCACGGTACATGAAATTGCATCAAACTATTGATTAAACATGTAGGAAAGGATGTAATACTATTCTGTAGAAACTTTCTGCATCTTTATGAAAAAAAAAAGAAAGTGCAAGATATTTGCAAACATGCTTCATGCCATTGCTTTTATCAACCCTAGGAGACATTATTTACAAGTGTCTTTAACATCACAATACTTATGGTTGTTCATACATGCCCAATGGTGGGTAAATCACACACTAGTTTTCTAGTGCGCTCCAGCAGTGCACTACAACACCATGCACTTAAACTATACACTCTACAACCAGTGCAGGGAAACGGTGTGCTCCCAGAACTCCTATCTTGTCCATATCTCTCTCTTCATCTATTTTCCTATGTTTTTGTCTCCTTCTCTCTCTCCTTCTCTCTCAAAATATCTCTTCCTCCCTCTGCCTCTCAATCTAAATCTCTCCCACTCTCTCTATCGCTTCCCCTCTCTCTCTGTGTATCTCTCTCCTCTTCTCTCTCTCTCTCTCTCTCTCTCTCTCTCTCTCTCTCTCTCTCTCTCTCTCTCTCTCTCTCTCTCTCTCTCTCTCCCCCCACCCCCCCTCTCTCTTTCCCAATCTGTCTCTCCTCATAGCCTCACATTCAAATTTACCTTACTTAAAGTCAATACTGGCGTCATGTCAAGGTTTTCTTTTGCCTGTATCAATTTTTTAGAATGGGATGAATGTATGTTTTCTGTTCACCTAGAACTGTACTCCGTTTCTTAAATTTGTTTCTTGTATAGGTACGTGAATATCACATCGAGCTGACCTGCTTATGGAGACCTGTTCAAAGCATTCGCTGCAGTTGATGGTCACCAAGGATGATGACCGTTATTTCATGGTTGGATAGCTGTCGACGTCAGGACAATATGTCGACCTGCTGTCGGTCGTTAATCTGTCATCCCTCCGTACCTAAGACCCCTCTTTGTGTGCGGAATAGTGTATGTGGACCACTTTGCTTGATTTGCCTGGGAAAGTGCACTTAATGTACACTGATTGCGTGAATCTGAAAATTTCACATTGTCATTGGTTTGCGATGCAAACTTCAGTCTTGAAGTCTAGGTTCAAATGAAAACCACTAAACATTGCTCTCAACTAATAGCGGCATGGTTGTGTTTGTTGTTTATGGCAATAAACCAGATTGGTTTGGGTGTCTCACTCGCAATTGTAGCTTGTATCACTGTTACGTAGAATACGATATCGTTCGTAAGTAATTCTTCAAACTTTACCCGTCAACAGAAGCCGACGTTGACTAGCCGACATTGGCCGTTGACCAAACAGTGTCTGATCGAGAGAAAGTTTTATGAAACTTGAGATTTCACTCTTTGTCTTCTTTTTACCCATGATTTGTCAATCTTCTCATTCGGTTAATGAGAAGATTCGAACACGACATTGATGTGTTATTTTACTGGAATGAGAGAGAATTTCGTGTTGTAGTTTGACCAAAAGAGGGGCCAAACACACAGTACTTCTGCTAGTCGCATATCTCATTCATGAGAATAATGGGCGAGAATGTCCTAGACAGCATTGGGCCGAGTTATTAAATTGGAGCCCTGATTTGAATCATGGACTCTTGCGGTTAACATACTAAAGGATCCTATTTTGTCAACTTCTTCTGCCGACGTTGGGTGCGGCTGGTAAATGCTGGAATGCTTCGTTGGGCCTCCTCAACGACGGATTCCAGCGATGGGCAGTCAGTCCTGTCCGCGGTGTTTAAGCCCTACAGTTCTTCCACGTAGAGTGCCCCGACCCTCCATGTTGATTTGTCTGGAAGAACTTACTTCTTCCCTTGCTCAGCGATCCTGGTGGGCCCCACATGGCACACCAATGGCTGAACAGAATCTTTCCAACAATCCCCGTTTCCACCAATGACGTGTGAGCGTCAATAGTTGGAAGCTCGATGCTCGTCCGGAGGTGGAAAAAAGTCAATCCTGCGACCGCCTGCATCGCTCTCCTGACCGGTGATGCAAATGATGAGTATGCAGGGTGGGGTGTTTGGACAATGAAAGGCCTCCAACAAAAGGTGCAAAGAACTGTCCGATAGCGCTCACGATGGATTCCAGCGTTTACCAGCCGCACCCGTTGGATTTTGAGGGAACCGACCAGGCTTTATTCTTGCATCTCCGACGTTCTACAATGCATGCTTCACTCTCTTTTGAATTCCGGAAGTGAAACTAAGTGCGCTTCTGCTGCAACATGCAACACGTAGCATATCGTGCAAAGAAAGACGATTCCATACACCATGTATGACAGACTGCCGGCTTGTGAACGGCAGGTGGCCCAATAAAACAAAATGCATAGGAACGCATCATCTATCGGCAGTCGCTGTCGACCCGACTGTGGTGGTTTCCACACGAAGTTGTCAAAATACCTGAAAAATCGTGAAAACCAACGAGGGTTGACAACCGGGTAGCCACAGTCGCAGTCAGTCCATGTCAAACTTTTGTGTAAAACAGCTTTAATTCTTTGTCCAAAAGATCGGCAATCGGCACGTCCCTGTGCAGCTGTGAACTCGATTTGCTGAAATTTGGAAGTTAGTTTTGTTTCTGTGACTGCGACGTCGATCGCGTCTGCGAATTTATTCGCAAAAAAAAACATTCGTGCAACATCGGTTGCGAATGCCCAAACCCACACTCGGTGTCAACTGCGGATGCGTGGAAGGAAGATGCGTTCCGAACGACTGAAATTTGTCAAGGTCATCCATGTACACGTAGGATGACAGCTGTTTCCACAACCCGCGACATCCGGAACCACATGGTTTACCACACTGGACGCCGAAGCGCGTTTAGTTTCACTTTGCGGAAGTCAAAAGAGAGCAAAGCAGTAGAAGATACCTCTCTCTTTATATGTCGGACTGTTCCGGAGTACAGGAAACGTTAAACCTTCATGGCGTTCGACGTCATAATCCCCTTTGGAAGAGGCAAAATGCCGCTCGACACTATTGCTCTGCTGCTGCTAGCCATTGTTTATCTTTGCCACAGAATTAGACCGACGTCATTCTCCAGGGTTCAACAGAGATCTTTGCTAAATAATCCACGTCTCACTTATTCTCTTGAATTGATTAATATCATTCGCATAGATTGCACAGGATAGTAAACACGTCCACCTTCTCAATCAAATGCATCGTGTGGCGGTAGTGGCCGTGAATTTTATTAATTCTGAACAAAATAATTCAATCGTCATCACTGCGGTTCGTGACCGATTAAAGAGTGAATTCGATGTGCAATCGGATGGTTTGTGATGGAACAAACACTAAGGCGGCCATACACTCAGTGCGTGATAAGTGCACTTTCCCACTCATTTCGAGTGCACTCGCCACATGCACTACCCCCATACACTGGTGGGCTTCTCTACACCATCTTGCGAGGACTAAAGCAACTAATGAAACGCGATAAGTCAGGCTAGCTCAATGTCACCTGCGAACCTCTTCAAGTAAACCTTCGTGGTTGATCAGCCGGCCGTCAAGTTCGAAGCGAGAAGCTGCTTGAAGCGATCTTTCAACAAACAGAGCAACAAATGGTACAAGCGGATGAACCAGATGTTGGAAATGAACAATGAGAGTTGTAGCATAAAGATGAAATGAAATACATATTTTTATATTAAGAAAACCGTTGGACATATGTACGTCCATCAAATTATTCTAGCTGTATGACCCTACGAAAACCTATTTGAAATGGTGAATTTTCATGTAAATATTAATCAATAATATTATTCCGTTCATGGATATCCTTGTACCAGATTTGGAGTGGCTTTTTGTAAACATGTACATACATGTATATCGAAATTTTGTTTATCCAAAAGGAAAAGATACCATGTGTATAAAAAAGAACATTCCTTGCACATAGGACAAAAAAAAGGTGTGCTGGGACACATGAGACCAAGTAGCACACTGAGTGTACTTTCAGTGTACTCTTGTATGGTAAATGAGCGCACTTGCAACATACACTAGCTCCACGCACTGTGGTCCTTGCTAGGAAGAGAGTGTTTTTGGCTATATAAGACAAAAATCAAGGTGTGATGGGACACATGAGACAAACTAGCGCAATGAGTCCGCTATTAGTGTATTTTCCTATGGTGATTGAGCGTACTTACCACATAGACTAGCCCCACGCACTGAAGTTATTCCTAAGAAGATAACTGTTTTGGCCATATAACAAAAGAATCAAGGTGTGATGGGACACATGAGACAAACTAACGCAGTGAATGCACTCTTAGTGTGTTTTCCTATAGTGACTGAGCGTACTTGCCACATACACTAGCCCCACACACTAAGGTTTTTCCTAATACAATAGTCTTTTGGCCATATGCGACAAAAGGCAAGGTGTGTTGGGACACATGAGACAGATGACCGCACTTAGTACGTTCTTAGTGTACTTTATTATGGTGAGCGAGTGCACTTGCCACATGCACTAGCCCCACGCATTGAGTTCTTTCTTAAGAATATAGTCGTTTAGCCATATAAGACAAAAGTAAACTCTTCCTACACACAATATGAGTGTGAGAATGGCTGCTAAGAGCCCCTTTTACAGAGAGCACACTCAAGGGGCACACTGAAAAACCAGTGTATGAAATGGCCTTGATTAACCATACCTCGGACAATGAGACACGACAACAGAGTTCTCTGGAAAATGCAGAAGGAAAGCATGTGCCACAACAGGG
>SZWC01008347.1:94464-109141 GCA_023375785.1 Penium margaritaceum
GCAAATAGGATGAAAAGACTGTTATGGGTTAAACTTTGGAGGGAATGAACGCCCTCCATATAAACAACAGAAAATGACAAAACACATTGCAATGACTTCTTTGCTAGCTGGACGCGAGTTACTCAACGTCACTTAGGTGGTCGGTCACGGTTTGTGTAGGACCGTTGGACAGGTTATTTACTCTCTCTAGTGAGAGATGTCCTGGACCTCTTCTTGGTTTATCCGAGGCCCTTTTGGAGTAATAATCGAGATCAGAGGCCAAATATTTCTGACACCCTCCTTGAATCTGACACAATTCTTATAAGGTTTGGTCCCACCAAGGACCTGCCAGCTCACTTGATGTTCATGGGTGTGGTCCCTGGGAGGTGTCCTTGTAGGATTCACGAACCAGCTGAATTCAAGCGGGTGCGATAACTCGGCAGTGTGCAGTCTTGGTGGTTCTCTTGACATGGTGTGTCCCTTGCCATGAATGTTGTTGACTGTGTTCCCTGGTTCGACCACTTGAGAGTGGTCAAATACCTGATCTGACTTTATATTTGGATTTCGTGGATTTTTCCATGCAAGATAAGCTTTGAATTGATAAGCTTTGCTTGATTTGAGTAAGTATTCAGAAAGTTAGCCACACCCGAAGTTCGGGTGTTGGGCGGGTGGAATCTGGTACCTGCCATGGGTGGCAGGATAATCCACCGTCAGTGATCCGAGTTCAACTCCAACGACCCCAAAATGCACCAGGGCCATAAAGAAAGCAACCAGAGAACTCTCGTTGACCAGGGTGAACTTATCCTTGACTTCTGGGCAAGGAAAGGCGCTTCGACGGGTCATCGTCGAAGCGCCTCCCGTTGCCTAGCGTGCAAGGCAAGGTGGACGGCTCCACCAAGGGTTACTTCGACGGCCGTAGCAAGGGCTCTACTGCTCCAATTTGGGCGTGCTTAGATGTGTTAGAAAGAGTAGATCACAGGCTATAAGGATACGATGTAATCTCACTGTGCTAAGTAACAAAAACCTGTTTTGATCCAGTTCTCCTGAATGTGACGTGTTTTGCCCACTCCTATCTGTGATCCTTGTACTGCACACTCTTCACCAAAGGTGTCCATTGGCTGCCCCCAAACATTGGTAGCATGCATCAGTGAGAGCTAGGAATCCTTGAGGGTGTCTCCACACCCACTAGTGCCAACAAAGGGTTATGGGACCACGTACCTAGAAGGACCCTAGCTCTCCAACTTTCACATTACCGCCGCGCGCCATGGCACCGACCGAGCAAGAGAGCATCGGCACCGTCTCGAAGTTCGACCGACTTGACTTCCACTTGTGGAGGTGGGAGTTTGAGATCCTCTTCGATGACAAGGGTCTGCTTGAGCTGGTCAAGGGTGAATAAACTGCCCCTCCAGATACCGTGACGCGGGAGGAAGTGGACAAGTACAAGAAGCGCAACAAGAAGGCACTTGCCTTGTTGGTGTATGCGCTTGCTCCGACACAGCGTTCACTCATTCAAGGATGCACGGAGGCCGCAGAGGCTTGCAAGGCACTCTGCACCATCTATCAATCCACCAACTTTGCTAACCAGCTCTTTTTCTTCAAGTGGCTCGTCATCCTCCGAGCCAACGAAGGCGACGACATCATGGAGATCCTGCAGCAGATCGAGTCCCTTACTGCCGAGTGTGTAGCCACCGGGTGGAAGGTCGACCCTCAGTTGCAAGCCATGATCCTCCTTCTGGCCTTGCAGGACAGCTGGAGTCGTATGATCACCGTTGTTGGAGGCTGGTCTGCCGATGAGCTGAAGTACCTGAAGGTGGCTGAGTACGTCCGTAATGAATGGATGCGCCGTGGTGGGAGAGGGAGTGGGACGACATCAATATCCGCCGATGCCTTCCGTCCTCAAGGTGGAGCGGGTGGCAAGAAGGGGAAGGGTGCCAAGCAGGGGACCAAGAAAGGTGAAAAGAAGGGGGAGTGCTACAACTGTGACAAAGAGGGCCACTATGCACGCGACTGCCCCAACAAGAAGTCGGACCAGTCCGGGAAGGGCGGGAAGTAGGACACCAAGCCATGATGGCCAGGGAGTCTACCGACTTGACTGATCCAGATGCCACAGTGATCGAATCTGGATCAGGCCACCACACACAATGCAACCGGGCGGCATTCGTCACCTACGGCGCCACCGAGCGGCGCATGACAGTGGCCAACGGCAAGATGGAGTTGGCCGCGGGCGAAGGCAATGTTCGCATTGAGTCGGTGGTGAACAGGAAAGTCGTTTTGTGCACCATCTACGACGTGCTCCACATGCCCAACTTTGGGACAAATCTGCTATCCGTGAGCCGCCTAAATGACAAGGGGCTCGAGGTGCTCATTAGCAAGGAGGCCATCATCCGGAAGGAGGGGGATGGCGAGGTGATTGCACATGGAAAGCGAGAGGACGACTTGTACGTGCTCCGTGCGAAGATCCTCGACAGCCGGACGGGGTACGATATCGTCCACCTTGCCAAGAAGGACGATGGGGACCTGGACCTGTGTCACCGCCACTTGTGTCACATCGCTCCCTTAGCCATGAGGGACATGGAAAAGAAGGAAGTGGTTTGGAATCTCGAGGTCAAGAGCCTCGACACAGCCAAGAATGCCGTGTGCGAGCCGTGTGTGGTCGGCAAGGTGACACGGCAGCCGTTTGATGGCAAAGGGACACGTGCATTGGTGAAGTTGGCGGTGGTACACACATATGTGTACGGACCGTTTGAGCCCTCCATCAGTGGGGCACGCTACTTTGTTACCTTCATCGACGACCACAGCTGCAAACTGTACCTCTACAACATAAAGAAGAAGAATGATGTGCTGTCATGCATGGAGGAGTTTGTGGCAGCAGTGGAGCGGCAAATGGAGTTGAAGGTGAAGGCGTTCCGGAGCGACAACGGCGGCGAGTACGAGGGCTGCTCGGCATGCATGAAGAGCAAGGGGATACAGCAGAATGGCGTCGCCGAGAGGGCGAACTGCACCATCCTCAACATGATCCGGTCGATGTTGAGCGATGCCAGCCTCACGCAGCGGTACTGGGGTGAGGCGGCATGGACAGCGGCATCCATCATGAACCTGACACCGATGAAGCCGTTAAAAGACGCGGAGTCCAAGGTGTGGAAGACGCCACAAGAAGTGTGGAGCAGGAGGAAGCCAACTGTAGCTCACCTCTGCACATTTGGCTGCATTGCACATGCTGTTGTGAAGGCACGGGAGCGGCGGGGCAAGCTGGACCTGTGGATTCGCCGATGTATCTTCGTCGGGTATGAGAGCGGGAGCAAGGCGTACCGGCTGTTCGACCCGCGGAGGCAGCAGATCGTGAAGATTCACGACGTCACGTTCGACGAGGACAGCCGTTGGACGGATAAGGACGCGGGTCTCTCCAAGTGGGGGGAGTGGTTGCCACTCCTCGAGGGGGAGACACCGGAGGACGCAAAAGAGGGTGACGTCCCACCAGCTCCAACCGGCAAGAACGATCCTGGGGAGGGGGGTGCGGCTGATGTGCATTCAGCCAAGTCGGACAATGAGTGCGAAGCGCCGGCAGCAGTGGAGCTGAACGAGGAGGCGGGGATTGAGCCCACATCTCCACGGTCCCCGAGAGAGGGGGAGCAGGCTAGCGGTGTGAGTGGCACCACGAGGGGGCAGCAGCAGTAGTAGCGGCAGCTGCAGCAGCAGCAGCTGTAGCCTCAACAGTAGCAGCCCCGGAGAAGCGGACACGCAAGGAGGACGGCAAAGAGGTATGATGTCGTGGAGGGCATTTGGATTGGGCTCGCTCGAGCATTCTTTGCGCAAGACGAGCCCGAAACTGTCAAGGAGGCGTTGTAGCGGAACGATGGGGCTGAGTGGGAGGGAGCTATAAATTCTGAGCTCGCCTCCCACGGGAATGGGACTTAGGAGCTGATCGACAAGCCGGAGGACGAGAGAATTATTGGCTCCAAGTGGATCTTCAAGAAGAAGCTCACGAAGGAAGGGGAGGTAGAGCGGTACAAGGCGCGGCTGGTGGCGAAGGATTACGCCCAGCGGAAGGGTGAACACTATGACGAAACCTTTGCACTGGTGGCGAAGTTCGCCTCCATCCGTTCCATCCTCTCGGTGGCGGCAGCGCATGACTATGAAGTCCACCAAATAGATATAAAAACCGCATTTCTCAACGGCGATCTAGATAAGGAGGTCTACATGGAGGTGCCAGAGGGGATGGATGCGCCACCGGAGAAGGTGTGCGAGATTTGCAAGGCGCTCTATGGGCTGAAGAAAGCGGCACTCATTTGGTACTTGAAAATGGACGGCTTCATGGCCGAGCTTGGCTTCAAGCGCTGGAAGGCGGATCACAGCATGTACATACGGAAGCAGCCGGGGTTACACCAGATCGTGGTTCTCTACGTGGATGACCTCATCCTTGTGTCATTGGACATGGAGGAGTTAGTGAACCTGAAGCGGCAGCAGGGTGGTCGGTTTAAAATGACAGACATGCGCGAGCTCGAGTACTACCTTGGCGTTTCCATCAAGAGGGATCGCAAGGCACGTACGCTGGAGATGGGGCAAGCAAAGTACGTGCAAGAGGTGCTCCGCCGCAAAAACATGGAGGAGTGCAACCCCATGGGAATACCCATGATCACCACATTTGAGCTGAGCTCGAGCATGGGACCAAGCACGGATGAGGAGAAGGAGGAGATGGCGGGTATGCCATACCAGTCCGCAGTGGGGAGCATCATGTACGCCATGGTGGCGATGCGGCCCGACTTAGCCTTTGCGGAGGACCAAGTGAGCCGGTATGTTGCTCACTTGGGGCCGCTGCATTGACAAGCGGTGAAGCGGATCCTCCGCTACCTCAAGGCGATAAAACAGTCATGGCTTGTGTTTGGAGGGGGAGCGCGTGACGACTCCTTCGAGTTGGTCGGCTATTCTGATGCCGACTGGGTTGGTCGGGGTACGTGTTTGTGCTTGGTGGTGCAGCAATTTCATGCGCAAGCAGGAAGCAGGACTGTGTGGCACTATCCAGAACCGAGGCGGAGTACATCGCACTCACGGAAGCCACAAAGAGGCGGTGTGGCTGCGGCAGCTGCTAAAGGAGATCGGGGTGTCGCAAAGGAAGCTAACGGTACTCAATTTCGATAACATGAGTGTCATCAGCCTGACCCACATCCCGGTGCTGCACAGGAGGACCAAGAACATCAAGATCCGGTATCACTGTGCGCGAGACTTGGTGGCGAAGGGAGATGCGGCTATCGTGCATTGTGGTACTAAGCACATGCTTGCCGATGCCATGACCAAGGAACAACCCAAGGACAGGCATGACGTGAGCTGCATGGAGCTCGGTCTGCGTTGTGAGGTTTGAAATGATGCAGGTCCCAAGGACAGGGTACCAAGGCTGCGGTGCAAGGGGGATATTGTTAACATGGTGTGCCCCATGCCATGAGTGCCGTTGATTGTGTTTCCTGGTTCAACCACTGGAGAGTGGTTGAACACATGATCTGATTTTAGATTTGGATTCCATGGTGTTTTCCAGGCAAGATCAAGCTTTGAATTGCTCAATTTGAGTAAGGATTCAGAACGTTAGCCTGACCCGAAGTTCGGGTGTTGGGCGGATGGAATCTGGTACCCGCCATGGGTGGCGGGATAATCCACCAGCAGTGATCCGAGTTCAACTCCAACGATTCCAAAATGCTCCAGGGCCATAAAGGAAGCAACGAGAGGATTCTTCATAACCAAGGTGAACTTCTACTTGACTTCTAGGCAAGGAAAGGCGCTTCGACGGGTCATCGTCGAAGAGCCTCCCGTTGCCTAGCGTGCAAGGCAAGGTGGATAACTCCACCAAGGATTACTTCGACGGCCGTAGTAGGGGTTCTACTGCTTCACTTTGCGCGTGCTTGGATGCGTTGGAAAGCTTAGATCACAGGCTATACGGATCTGATATAGTCTCACTGTGATAAGTAACTAAAACGTGTTTTGATTCAGTTCTCCTGAATGCGACGTGTTCTGTCCACTCCTATTCGTGATCCTTGTACTGCACACTCTTCACCAAAGGTGTCCATTGGCTGCCCCCAAACGTTGGTAGCATGCATCAGTGAGAGCTAAGCATCCTTGAGGGTGCTTCCACACCCACTAGTGCCAACAAAGGGTTATGGGCCCACGTACCTAGAAGGACCCTAGCTCTCCAACTTTCACACTACCGTCGCGCCCCATGGCACTGACCGAGCAAGTGAGCATCGGTGCCGTCTCGAAGTTCGACGGAATTGGCTTCCACTTGTGGAGATGGGAGTTTGAGGTCTTCTTCGATGACAAGGGTCTGCTTGAGCTGGTCAAGGGTGAAGAAACTGCCCCTCCGGATACCGCGACGCCGAGGAAGTGGACAAGTAGAAGAAGCGCAACAAGAAGGTGCTTGCCTTGCTGGTGTATGCGCTTGCTCCGACACAGCGTTCACTCATTCAAGGATGCATGAAGGCCGCAGAGGCCTGGAAGAAACTCTGCACCATCTATCAATCCACCAACCTCCCTAACCAGCTCTTCGTCTTCAAGTGGCTCGTCACCCTCCGAGCCAACGAAGGCGACGACATCATGGAGATCCTGCAGCAGATCGAGTCCCTTACTGCCGAGTGCGTAGCCACCGGGTGGAAGGTCGACCCTCAGCTGCGAGCCATGATCCTTGTTCTGACCTTGCCAGACAGTTGAAGTCCCATGATCACCGTTGTTGGCGGCTGGTCCGTCGATGAGCTGAAGTACCTGAAGGTGGCTGAGTACGTCCGTAACGAATGGATGTTGCGTGGTGGGAGAGAGAGTGGGGTGAAATCAAGTTCCACCTATGCCGTCCGTCCTCAAGGTGGAGGGGGAGGCAAGAAGGGGAAGGGTGCAAAGCAGGAGACCAAGAAAGGTGAAAAGAAGGGGGAGTGCTACAACTGTGGCAAAGAGGGCCACTACGCACGCGACTGCCCCAACAAGAAGTCGGTCGAGCCCGGGAAGGGGGGGAAGAAGGACACCCAAGCCATGATGACCAGGGAGTCTACCGACTTGACAGATCCGGACGTCACGGTGATTGAATCCGGATCACGCCGCCCTACACAATGCCATCGGGCGACATTCGTCACCTACGGCGCCACCGAGCGGTGCATGAAAGTGGCCAACGGCGAAATGGAGTTGGCCGTGGACGAAGGCAATGTTCGCATCGAGTCGGTGGTGAACGGGAAATTCATTCCGTGCACCATCTACGACGTGCTCCATATGCCCAACTTTGGGGCAAATCTGCTATCCGTAAGCCGCCTTACTGAAAGGGGGCTTGAGGTGCTCTTCAATAAGAAGGAGGCCATCATCTACAAGGAGGGGGATGGCGAGATGATTGCATGTGGAAAGCGAGAGGACGACTTACACCTGCTCCGTGCGAAGATCCTCGGCAGTCGGGCAGGGTACGACGTCACCCACCTTGACAAGAAGGACGATGGGGACCTGGACCTGTGGCACCACCGCTTGTGTCACATCTCTCCCTCAGCCGTGAGGGCCATGGCAAAGAAGGAAGTGGTGCGAGGTTTTGAGGTCAAGAGCCTCGACGTAGCCAAGAATGCCGTGGGCGAGCCGTGTGTGGTCGGCAAGGCGACACGGCAGCCGTTTGATGGCAAAGGGACGCGTGAATCGGTGAAATTGGAGGTGGTGCACACAGATGTGTGCGGACCGTTTGAGCCCTCCATTGGTGGGTTGCGCTACTTTGTCACCTTCATCGACGACCACAGTCGCAAACTGTACCTCTACAATATCAAGAGGAAGAGTGATGTGCTTTCATGCATGGAGGAGTTCGTGGCAGCAGTGGAGCGGCAAACGGAGTTGAAGGTGAAGGCGTTCCGGAGCAACAACGGCGGCGAGTACGAGGGCTGCTTGGTATGGATGAAGAGCAAGGGGATCGTGTGGCAGAAAACTATGCCACATTCTCCAGAGCAGAACGGCGTCACCGAGAGGGCGAACCGCACCATCCTCAACATGATCCGGTCGATGTTGAGCAATGCCGACCTTGCGTAGTGGTACTGGGGCGAGGCGGGACGGACAACGGCGTACATCATGAACCTGACGTTGACGAAGTCGCTTAAAGAAATGGAGTCCAAGGTGTAGAAGACGCCACAAGAAGTGTGGAGTGGGAGGAGGCCAACTTCTGCTCACCTCTGCACATTTGGCTGTGTTACACATGCTGTTATGCAGGCACGGGAGGGGCGGGGCAAGCTGGACCCGCGGACTCGCCGATGCATCTTCGTCGGGTACGAGAGCGGGAGCAAGGCGTACCGCTCTTTGATCTGCGGAGGCAGCAGATCGTGAAGAGTTACGACGTCACATTCGATGAGGACAGCCGTTGGACGGACAAGGATGCATGTCTCTCCAAGCGGGGGGAGTGGCTGCCACTCCTCGAGGGGGAGACGCCGGAAGACGCAAAAGAGGGTGACATCCCATCGGCTCCAACTGGCAAGAACCATCCGGGGGATGGGGGAGCGGCTGATTTTGCATTCAGCCGAGTCGGATAATGAGTCCGAAATACCGGCAGCAGTGGAGCTGAACGAGGAGGCGGGGAGTGAGCCCGCATCTCCACGGTCCTCAAGAGAGGGGGAGCAGGTCAGAGGTGTGAGTGGCACCGCGAGGGGACAGTTGCAGCAGTAGCAGCGGTAGCAGTAGCAGCTGTTGTGGCAGCAGCGGCAGCAGCAGCCTCAACAACAGCAGCCCTGGAGAAGCGAATGTGCAAGGAGGACGGCAAAGAGGTACGATGCCGCGGAGGGAATTTGAACCGGGTTCGCATGAGGAGCATTCTTTGAGCATTCTTTGCGCAAGAGGAGCCCGAGACCGTCATGGAGGCGTTACAGCGGAAGGATAGGGCTGAGTGGGAGGCTGCTATAAAATCTGAGCTCGCCTCCCATGAGAAGAATGGGACTTGGGAGCTGATCGATAGGCCGAAGGATGAGAAAAGTATCGACTCCAAGTGGATCTTCAAGAAGAAGCTCACCAAGGAAGGGAAGGTGGAGCGGTGTAAGGCGCGGCTGGTGGCGAAGGAGTACGCCCAGCAAAAGGGCTAACACTACGACGAAACCTTCACACCAGTGGCAAATTTCGCCTCCATCCACTCCATCCTCTCGATGGCAGCAACACGCGACTACGAAGTCCACCAAATGGATATAAAAACCGCATTCATCAACAGCGACCTGGACAAGGAGGTCTACATGGAGGTGCCGGAGGGGGTAGATGCGTCGCCAGGGAAGGTGCGCCGGCTTTGCAAGCCGCTCTATGGGCTGAAGCAAGCGCCACTCATGTGGTACCTGAAAATGGACGGCTTCATGGCCGAGCTTGGCTTCAAGCACTGTGAGGCGGATCACAGCGTGTACGTACGGAAGCAGCTGGGGCTGCACCAAATCGTGGTTCTCTACATGGATGACCTCATCCTTGTATCATCGGACATGGAGTAGTTGGTGAACCTGAAGCGGCAGCAGGGTGGTCGGTTTAAAATGACAGACATGGGCGAATTCGAGTACTACCTCGGCGTCGCCATCAAGAGGGATCGCAAGGCACGCACACTGGAGATGGGGAAAGCAAAGTACGTGCAAGAGGTGCTCCGCCGCTACAACATGGAGGAGTGCAACCCCATCGGCACACCCATGACCACCACATGTGAGCTGAGCTCGAGCATGGGACCAAGCATGAATGAGGAGGAGGAGATGGCAGTTGTGTTACACTAGTCCACAGTGGAGAGCATCATGTACACCATGATGGCGATGCGACCCGACCTAGCCATTGCGGAGGGCCAAGTGAGCCGGTATGTTGCTGACCCGGGGCCGTTGCATTGGCAATCGGTGAAGCGGATTCTCCGCTACCTCAAGCAGACAAAACAGTCGCGGCATGTTTTTGTTTGACGACTCCCTCGAGTTGGCCGGCTACTCCGATGCCGACTGGGCTGGTGATTCGGATGACAGAAAATCAATGTCGGGGTATGTGTTTGTGCTTGGTGGTGCAGCAGTTTTACGTGCAAGCAAGAAGTAGGACTGTGTGGCACTTTCCAACACCGAGGCGGAGTACATCGCACTTGCGATAGCTGCAAAGGAGGCGGTGTGGCTGCTGCAGCTGCTAAAGGAGATTGGGGTGCCGCCAAGGAAGCCAACGGTACTTAATGTTGACAACATGAGTGCCATCAGCCTGACCCAGAACCCGGTGCCGCACAGGAGGACCAAGCACATCGAGATCCGGCATCACTGTGCGCGAGACTTGGTGGCGAAGGGAGATGCGGCTATCGTGCATTGTGGCACTAAGCGCATGCTCGCCGACGCCACGACCAAGGCACAACCCAAGGACAGGCATGAAATGAGCTGGATGGAGCTCGGTCTGCGCTGTGAGGTTTGAAATGTTGCAGGTCCCAAGGACAGGGTACCAAGGCTGCGGTGCAAGGGGGAGATTGTTAACATGGTGTACCCCTTGCCACGAGTGCCGTTGATTGTGTTCCATGGTTCGACCACTGGAGAGTGGTTGAACACATGATCTGATTTTAGATTTGGATTCCATGGTGTTTTGCAGGCAAGATCGAGCTTTGAATCGCTCGATTTGAGTAAGTATTCAGAACGTTAGCCTGGCCCGAAGTTCGGGTGTGGGGCGGGTGGAATCTGGTACCCGCCATGGGTGGCGTGATAATCCACCAGCGGTGATCCGAGTTCAACTCCATCGACCCCAAAATGCACCAGGGCCATAAAGGAAGCAACGAGAGGACTCTCCTTAACCAGGATGAACTTCTACTTGACTTCTGGGCAAGGAAAGGCACTTCGGCGGGTCATCGTCGAAGCGCCTCCCGTTGCCTAGTGTGCAAGGCAAGGTGGACGACTCCACCAAGGGTTACTTCAACGGCTGTAGCAGGGGCTCTACTGCTCCAATTTGGGCGTGCTTGGATGCATTGAAAAGCTTAGATCACAGGCTATAAGGATGTGATGTAATCTCACTCTACTAAGGGACAAAAACGTGTTTTGATTCAGTTCTCCTGAATGCAACGTGTTCTGCCCACTCCTATCTGTGATCCTTGTACTGCACACTCTTCAACAAAGGTGTCTATTGGCTGCCCCCAAACATTGGTAGCATGCATCAGTGAGAGCTAGGCATCCTTGAGAGTGCCTCCACACCCACTAGTGCCAACAGGTTCGTGGGCTGGTGGTGGAACAGGGCAGCGACATGCATGAAGCAGGCCTTTCTATATTTTGTTGAGGGTGTATTTGCGTTTCCGAATGAAAGGGTGGAAGACGGGAGTAGTAATGCTGAGTATTGCAACCCGGATTTCTTCCTCCACAAAAGGCACTAATGTGGAGTGGAAGTTTGAATAAAAACGTCCTCCTCCTTTGTAAAAAGGGTAGTATTGAAGGGTGTAGGAGATCGGAATGCCTTTGATGTAGCAGAGGTGGAAGAGGTTACAGAAGTCTTGCGACCACCGTAGAATGTTGGTGGCTCCACTTGCTTTAAGTGACAGTTCCTTGTATTGAGTGAGGACGTGCTGAGGGAAGGAGGAGAAGTTGATCGGTCCATAGATACAGGTAGTCGTGTTGATAAGAGGTCGATCAGCTGGGGGAGGAGATCTTCTGGCAATGAGAGTCATTGTATCCGGATCTGGATGCAGTGTCTTTCACAACCACTGAGGGTGTAGAGCCTTGCTTTGTGGAGGAGGCGGATAGTTTTGTGAGCAAGAGATGATGGTGAAGGCTAAAGATTGTGGCAGAGAATGCACCAAGCACAGGGATGGAACCATGTGCACTTGCTGAAAGGTTCAGCTTGGGCGCAGGTCGTCGCGAGATTGGCGATATGACCGGGTGAATCCTTTTGCCGAGCTGAAGATGATGATGATAGATGAACGGTAGATAAAAGAGTGGACATAGGGGCGAAACCACATGAGCTGCTGAGTAGAGGAGTAGAATGCGGCAAGGGGAAAGCGGGAGCTGATGCGCCGTGAGAAACCTGCTCCTGGCGTGGGTGCAGGCTGCTGCGAGATGGGCAGCTGGCTCATGCAGATTCTTGTGCTGGTCACAGTTACTGAAGATGCTGATGATGAAGGCGGAAACAAATGATTTCTGATGATGGCTCAAAAGGCGGATGATGATAGATGGCGGATTGAAGGTGATGGAGTGGGCGCAGGGGTAGAAACACGTGTGCTGCGAGAAAACAGGGGAGAAGAGTGTAGCAAGGGAAAAACGAGAGTCGACGCACCATGAGAAATCTGCTGCCGGCATGGGTGTAGGCTGCTGCAAAGCAGGCAGCTAACTCGTGCAAATTCTTGTGCAGGTGGTAGATGCGGATGAAGCGGAAGATGATGATGACATTTGTGCACAGGAACAAGCCACGTGCGCTACAGAAGTTTTGGCGTGGGCTTAGATCGTCGCAAAGAGGACGATGCGACCGGGAAACTCCTTGTGCCAAGCGGAATGATGATGATAAAGTCAGTGGATTTGATGATGCAGATTGGGTGCAGGGATAGAACCTCGTGCGCTGCAGAAGATGAGGAGGATGGTGATGATCGGGGATGATGAGGCGGATGAAATTGATGAGCGGAAGATGTCAATGAGGAGGATGAGGAAGTAGCTGCTGCGAAGGATGGAGAAGGTATGTAGGAAGGGGAAAGACTGTGATTTATGATGAAGTAGCAAGTTCCTCTTCTGTCAAAAGAGTGACGGCTTGTGTCTCCAGTTAGCTCGAGATCGACGAGCTGGGAGACTGGAGATGTCTGATATCCTGACTCTGAGGGGAGAGAGGTTCAAGAGAAGTGAAGACGTCTGCGGCTGTCAGGAGAGTGACGGCTTGTGCCTCCAGTTGACTCGATACCGCCGATCAGGAAGACTGGTGGTGTCCAATGTCCTAACAACAAATAGCGTCCAGCTGCTGAGAACAAGAAAAAAGGCGGCGCGAGAAGGCGGCTCGAGACGATGACACGAGATGGAAGAGGAGGAGATGGTGGGTGATGATGATGATGCTGATGTGGCAGAGAGGGAATGAAAGGACGACTGCGGTGGCAGGAGGCTGAAAGGCTGGAGAAGGTGCTGTGGAAGGCGGAGGTGCCGACTGAAATGTGATCGTGTCATGCAATCACAAGGGATGTCAGAATCGGCGAGAAGATAGGAGATCTAGAGAGAAAAGGTTAGTGGAGAGCAATGCAAGCGACATGGAGGAGGGATAGGAGGATTCGTCGAAGATGGCGGCAGAAAGAAGCTTCAGAGCATCTTGCGGCTTGTGACAATAAAGAGTCACCGGACATTTGCCATCGGCGTGGATTGGACGCAGGGCTTGATCAGGACGATGAGGAGTCACTTCAGCTTGAGAAGCGGTTGAAGCAATGCTGCTCACGTCAGCTATTGGTGAAGCTGAAAGATGCAGAGTGGCAGTTGCATTGGATAGAAGCGCTGAAGCAAGGACGTGGTCATGAGGAACCAGGCGATGTCACCTGATGCTCTTATACCATTTCAGAAGAATGGAGTGAGAGGCGGAAGTGACGGCGGAAGCAAGAAGGAACGGAGTGATTCATCAGACATGGATATGCTGACGGAAGCAACGAGCAATGCACGGAGTTAGTCACAAAATGTGTAAATAGGAGTCTTGGACAGAGGTGGAGCGATGAGGTAGACAGGCGGTCGGTGAGAGAGCGAGAGTTGTAGCGATATTGGCCGGAGAGACGGTGCGAGTGAGAGAAGTGAGAGCTGAGCAAAGGCTCATGGGTGGCGGAGTGAAGAGGTGAGAGGCAGAGAACTGATGGATGTCGATGGAAGGTTGAGCATTGGGCGAGCAGGGCGAAGACACGGCGGTGAAGCCGCGTAACCAAAGGTGAACAGGATGAAAAGACAATTCTGGGTTAAACTTTAGAGGGAATGAACGTCCTTCATATATACAACAGAACAAGTAAAAACACAATGCAACGGTTTCTTTGCTAGCTGCACGCGAGTTACTCAACGTCACTTAGGTGGTCGGTCACGGTTCGTATAGGACTCTAGCGAGAGATGTCCGGGACCTCTTCTTGGTTCATCCGAGGCCCTTTTGGAGCAAGAATCGAGATCAGAGGCCAAATATTTGTGACATCCATCACTGGTACCAGAGCTAGAAAAAAATGTCTCCTCATCCTTGAGGCATTCCTTGCACTGTGAAGTGTGTGAGAGTTCTTTTTGAACTGAACATTGCACTACTATGGTGACATCCACTTTGGTGGTGACTAGCGTCAACATCGCCAAGTTCAAAGGCAAGAACTTCTTCAACTAGAGCAACGAAATGAAGATGATGCTGATGGAGAAGAGACTCTGGAACCATGTAAGTGAGGAGGAACTAGCTCAGTCCTCTCTCTCACCTCGTGAGGCCCGTACCCACTGCGAGAAGCGTGACCGCACCCTCGCCACCATCTTCCTCTACCTCGGTGATCGGCCGCAACTCCTTGTCCATGGCATCCTCACGCCAAAGGAGGTAAGAAGAAGAAGAAGAAGAAGAAGAAGAAGAAGCTTAATTCTACTTATACATCCAAGAAAATTATCATGAACATGCAGCTACGTCGTTGCTTTTACGCTGTGAAGATGGATGAGTCCGGATCCATGATTGACTATATCAACATGGTGAAGTCTCTCTTTGACTAGCTATGTGGACCCTGTCAAGGAGCGTGTGCTCATGCTAACTATCCTCTGTGGCCATCCTAGTAGCTACAGTCCTCTCATTGTTGTCCTAG
>SZWC01008348.1:16947-29045 GCA_023375785.1 Penium margaritaceum
AATTTTTTTAAGCTATCAAATTAGTTTTTTATGAATGAACATATTGAAATCGACATGTGTATGTGTTTGTTACACAGGAACATGATTGTCTGTATCTTCACAACCCTAGATTCTGTTCGGCGTGCCTAAGGGGAGGGAAACGTGAAGGAGAATTCAGAAATGGTTATATTAACACTATAAAAGAGGAACAAATAACATGAAAAAATACCATGTAACCCATGAAATGATAGAAACAAATGGTTTGGCAAGAGGACACTATACATAGAAAGAATAACAGGAAAAGAAGTACTCTCGAGGATGATTCGTAGTTATACTATGATTAGTACAATGAAGTAGCAACTACAAATATCGCTATGAAATTTCTTGTGTTTATTGTGGCCAGATTTTTAGAAAAATCTAATGTAATTGGCACACAGCATCGGGAACTAAATCAGTCTTGTCTTTTTTGTCCTGTGGACGCGTAGGCGCAACAGGCCGAGGAGAAAAATACTCAGAAAATCCGAAACACACAAAAGTAAGAAAACAAAGGGTTACTATGTAACCCAAAAAAGGTTGCAGGAGGCCATGGCAGCCGGCCGGCGACAAAATGCGCCCGTGGGTAGTGGTCAATCGAGGGGTTCCATACAGCGACGCCTTCCCCCAAGGGCCATAAGGCACATGCAGTCGCAACGAGGTCGTATCACCAGTAACGGCAACGTCTGCTTTGTGGGATGCAGGGAATGCTAGTGCTGGTGGGTTTGAAACGAAAAACGTATTGCGTTTGACGTTCGAAGGAAGTGTTCCAAGTTCAGCTTTAAATGGCAGTCGTTGTGCATATCACACTCATATGATACGTTTCGGACCGAGTTGAACTGATCCATGAGGTTGTCTTCTTCCTCAAATCAACACAAGCATGAGAACTTCACAGTTTGAGTGTTCAATTAGAGCCTATCAAGATCCGCATCGTTCATTCGGCCGTTACTTCCGTCGATTCCACAGTCGAGGTCCAGGCTGACGTGTCCATGTCAGATTGGGATATCTGGCTTGGATGTTTCATTATCATACTGGGGTCTCATACTTGCAAGGTTTGTTATGAAACTGCCTACGGTTTGCTCTCATGAAGGATGATACCCGTCGCTGTTGAAACCTCCGCTTACATCCGATTGAGGTAGACTTGTGCTCTCGTCTGGGTGGTTCGGGTATGCTCTCGCTCATGTCCCTCCCTACGTCGAACCCCAGCATCGCCGAGGCCGCGCTAGAGCGAGCAGCCATGGGGTCCACCGCCGATGTCATCGATAGCTTCCCATGCGTCACGGTCGTCATCCCATGCAACGAGGCTTCAGAGGCCACATCGGTTGCAACGCCACCGGTAACTGCACCATCATCCACCGTCCATCGCACCATCGGCCACAGGCATGTCATAGACATGTAGAAGCATAGCAATGCATCTCCCTCCCCCCGTTCTGTGAGCCGTCAGCCGACTGCAGCACGCTGGGGTGTTTGGGGGGNGAAGCAAAACTAGCTGCATTCAGTTCCAACTGCTTGGGCTCCCTGCTCAACACCTGCCTCCTCGCAGCGAGTGACAACGGCAAGTCCGTGCCCAACTACTTGGCACGGAATTCTCATACTTCGACTACTCCGACCGCTCCCTGACCATTGTTCAGTCTAACCTGCGCAGGGAAAGTGGCTTGAAAGCGGCCAGCTCGCGGAGGCCGCCTCAGCCTCTCCCCTGGCCTTCGGCTGATGGGAGCGCACAGGGTAACCTACCTTCAGCGCACAAGTTCGAACTTTCACCGAACAGCATCACGACTTGAGCCTGTCTGATGCAGGAGAGACGTGAGGGAACGGAAGGCAACTGTATCATCTTACCACCTTCCTCCAGAGGCCCGTTGGTTGTTACGACCCCAACGCCATGAGCGTTCATGCCACCTTGGTTTCAGCCATGACCGGGAAAGCACTGAATGTCGGTGCACCACGTATGGGCTTCGGCAGCTTCGTTTACAGCGAGTGTGAGGATGACTGCGGTGTTGTCCAGTTGGAGTTTGCGGGGGATGGGGGGGAGGCGGAACAAAGGGAGGCGGACGCCTGGGGGGACGATTACATTTTTGGTCAGGCGGAGGGCGCGGATGGCGAGTATGAGAAAGACGGCGATTTTCGTCAGGTGGAGGATGCGGGGGATGGGGAGGAGGAGGAATGGGAGGGCGAGGTCTTGTTGTGCTCCCCCGTTCATGACGTCACCGGTGATGGCCAGCAGAATGGTGGTCATAGCCGTGCAGTGTGTGGAGGTGCCGACGATATAGAATGCGGCAGGTTTGAACATCAGGAAGAGAATGGGTACGAAGGCCACGCTAGGACTTCTGCAGCTCATGCCGCAGGCCAACCTGAGTGGCGGAGTGAGGCTCAGGGACGACGAAATGTCGGGGAACATGCTGTGCAAAACAGTGATTTCTCACAGGCTGGAGTCACTGGTAGCAAGGTCTCAGGTTCAAGGGCGCAAGGGCTCGCCTCGCATCGACAAGGGCAGGGTCCTCGAGTGCAGGGACTGGACGCAGAAGGTCCTGGGAGGGCCTCAGCGGCGACAGGATGCACGTCAAGAGACAGAGTGCGGAAGGGAAATGGAACCCGCCCGTTCGAGATAGAAATACAGACAGGGGATCGCCACGGCGATGTCCATGAGCGGTTTATCTGTGGGCAGGAGGCGTCGAGGAATGTCTCGCCAGGTTATGCTTCGAAAGGGTATGCCCAGGCAGCAGGGAATGGGCGCGACGTGGGATGCGATGATGCGAGGGTGGCAGAAGGTTTCGAACAGGCTGGGGATGTCGGAACGAGGACTGCTTCTCTACGCCGCGACCGAAGGCAGTCATTAGCCCAGCAGTTGGCAAGCAATGGTGAATTGAGTCCCTCGCATCGCCAAGTGTTGGAGCGAGAGGCGCAGTGCCAAGTAGCGGAGTCGCAACAGCTCTTGGGCTCGATGCGTGCAGTGCCTTTGCAGGAGAGTTGTTGGGACCAGCAGGGGCAGGAGTCACACCAGCAACGCGGCACACCAAATAGGTCAGGTCCAGCATTAGGGAAGCAGGAGCTGCAACAGCGGCAGCAGCAGCAGCGACAGCAACAACAGCGGCAGGGTCAGCAGCAGCAACAGTACAAACTGCAGGGGCTGCTGCAGCAGCCGCAACAGCGGCAGATGCAGCAGCAGCAGCAACAGCAGCAGGTGCAGCAGCAGCAGCAGGGGCTGCAACGGCAGCAGCAACAGCAGGGACAGCAGGGACAGCAGCAGCAGCAGCAGCAGCAGCAGCAGCAGCAGCAGCACCAGCATCAACAGTGGCTGGAGCAAGCAGAACCACGGTCGCAGCATCCAAAGACACAGGCCAGTCAAGGAGCTGGCCCTAGACCGCCTCAGAGTTTCATCTGCCCTCTGTCCCTCCGCCTCATGTCAGACCCTGTCATTATTGCGAGCGGCGCCACTTTTGAACGCAGATACATTGCCGACTGGCTCGAGAGCGGCATGGGCTACTGTCCAAAGCTTCGGGTGCCGCTCGGCCACTCGAACCTGTGCCCTAACGTTGCGCTGAGGGAAGCAATAAGCGAGTGGTGTGCGGCGAGTGGGATTGAGCTGCCATCTCCGCACAAGTCGCCCCGTGGCCCAATGCTCGGGCATGACAGGGCCAGTGTTCAAGTCCCTGCTGGGAGTGAAAGTGCAGGTTTTTGCAGAGGGATTGGACAGGGCCAGGTCCAGGCAGAAGACGAGGGCAATGGCTACGCTTGGGAAGGAGACTGGAGGGAGGGGTTGTCACGGGCATCGACTCTCATGAGAGGCGTGAGAGGTCGAGGTTCGCCCGCCAACCCAGGGACCGGTATTGGGTGCGAAGGGCCACATCACCGCGATCAGCAGGTTGGATGGCTGCAGCAGCAGTCGCAGCAGCAGGGACAACAGCTAATGCCTGGACAGCAACTTCCAGGCGCTGTGCAAAGGGAGCAGGAGCAGGACTGGCAGGGAGGAAAGTGGGAGGGGCTTTCGCGCTCGGCCACGCTGCATCGCGGGATGAGGAGTCGTGTGGGGCAGGCCCACGGAGCTCACGCAGGAACGCAGCGGCAGCAGCATGCGCAAGCAGCCGAGCCCTCCATGATGGCCTCCGTTGAAGGCCGCCCGCAGCACACACAAGGAGTTCGACCGGCTGCTGCTGCTGTAGCGACAGAGGAGGTGCTGCCTCACCAGCAGGTGGGAGAGCAGCATCACCAGCGGTGGCCCCGGCAGCAGTCCCTCGGCCGACACGAGGGTCAACTGAGACAGCAGGCGGCAGGCGGAGGTCCAGTGTTTGGTGCTGAGGTGGCAAGCGCTGCACCGTCACCGCCTGGATGGAACCGGATGGCTCTAGGGAACGGCTTGGTGGCTTCGGAGTCTGCAGGCAGATCTGGACGAAAAATGGGTGTGAGGATTGATGCCGGCGGCGATCCTTACGGGTGTGAGATGGATCGACAAAGTGCTGATGTCAGCTCAGAGGCAAGCGGGGGAGATGTGTACGCGTTGCAAGCTGCAACGCGCATGGCTTGCAATCTGCAAGCGATGCAGGGACCACCGACAGTCTCTTCTGGTTCGGTCGTTGGGCAACACATGGCGAGGCCTGGCGAGGTGGAGTGGATTGGGCAGGGGAACATGTACTCACCATCTCAGTGGTCTCCTCATCAGCTGTCTCCCTCTCCTCCCTACATTTCGCCCTTGCACCAGGGAGGTGTAGGGGTGCCTCTTCCTCCTTTTTCTCCTGTTCAGCAGCAGCTGCAGCAGCAGCAGCAGCACCAGCGGCAGCAGCAGTTTGCAGCTACAGGGTGGCAGCAGGTGCAGCAAGCACCTGCCGGCGTTACTCGCAGCATGTCCACGGACCACCTCCGACATAGGCCGGGAGGGGTTTCCAAAAGCCCGTCTTCGGACCGCCTCACCCGCGGATCAAGTCTTAAGGAGTGGGGCATGCCTGTCGGACCGGGCCCTGGTGTGCCCCTCGGCAGTGGAGAGTTTTCCTCGGGCAGGTTTGCTGCCCCAGGCGTGGGTCGGGCAGAGACTGTCGGCGCGTGGAACGGAGTTGGGATTCCAGCCGCCACGTCAGCTGCCACATCAGCCACTCGCTCTCCGCTTTCGAGGGCATCTAGCACAAGCTCCTCAGGACTCGCTAGGAATAACTCTGTCCCTCCGGGCCTCCTGGAGGTGGAGTATGAGAACGATCTCGGCTTGGGAGGAGAAGGGGTGCCAATTTCAGGGTTGAGCCCTGGCGGGGGCCGGGCTGTAGTGCTTGACATTCCTGGGAGGGTGCCTAGGGCACCGGGGAGGGTGCTGAAGAAGGCTACCACAGAGAGGAGCCTAGAATCGGTGAGGGTACCGAGGGGAGGGCCAGCCGGTAGAGGGGGAAGGGCCCTGAAGAAGGCGACGACGGAGAAGAACCTGGAAGGCGTGGAGGTGGTTCCCCCTGGGTTACGACGACCACCTCTTTTCCCTCTCAACCGGCCTCAGCTGAGGAGAGAGGCCAGTGTGGAGAGTTCGAGCAGCAGCGGAACCAGCGCCTGTGGCACTGGCACGGGAAACAGCTGCTGGGACGAAGTGGGAGGCAGCAGCAGCAGCAGCGGCGGCAATGGCAACAGCAGCAATTTCCACTGGGAAGCCGCCTCTGTCGACGCTCTGGTAGAGTCCCTGACGGTGGGATCACCGCAGGAACAGCGGGCTGCTCTCCGCGAAGTAAAGTCTCGCATAAAAGCAGCAACCTCGTCCCCTGCTTCGTCCACATCGCCGTCGTTGGAAGCGGATGCGGCAGGCGGGTCGGCAGCTGCACTTTCTGAGCTATCTGAGAATTTCGTCGCAGCTGGCATCATGCCGTGCCTCGTGCACCTGCTCTCATCGGAGGACGCGCAGCTGGTGGAGTACGCGGCCATGATTGCCGTGCAGCTGGTGATGAACTTCTCCGCTGCCGCGCCTTACTTCATCCGCACTGGAGGCATTGCCAAGGCGGTTGCTGTCCTCACAACAGGAACGTCCGCGGCGCAGGGGCATGCAGCTGCGCTGTTGTTTGCGGCCGCCACAGTGACAGAGGATGATCACAGGCAGGCTGTGAGGGCGGCAGGGGCCATCCCTCCCCTCGTCGCTCTCCTCAGGTTTGGGTCTCAGCGGGCAAAGAAGGATGCGGCGCTTGCACTCTACGCTCTGTCATCGAGCGGGCGGTGTGTTAGGGACATTGTGGCGGCTGGTGCGGTGGGCGTTCTGTCGGGTTTTGGGGAGGACACGGAATCTGGGTTGGAGGAGAAGGCGGTTGCGTTGTTTGCGAACCTGGCCAGGTTTGAGGACGGGTGCCGTGCGATCATGGCGGAGAAGGGGATGATGGTGAAGTTTGTGGACCTCTTGGAGGAAGGGGCGACGATGCGGGTGAAGGAGGATGCAGCTGCGGTGCTGCTGCAGCTGTCGACTCTCGGGCTGGTGACATATGAGGAGCTGCTGGCAGAGGGCGTGCTGCCGTCCCTGGTGCTCATCTCCCAGAGGGCGGACCATGGGGGTGCGGAGGCCAAGTTTTTGCTGGAGCAGCTGCGGAAGAAGAGCGCTGAAAGGCAGGGCAAGGCTTCAGCTTGAAATGTGTTGCTCTTGTGCCGCACGGCAATGCATGCGATTGCGTGTGCTTGCTGTGCTGAGATTGGTGGGGCCCACCATGTCCCAGGGACTTTTAGTTGCCCACGGGCGCCCTTGTTTAGTTGATGACGTGTTGGCATCTGGATTCTTCAGTGCAGGAGCACATGGGATGCATGGTCAGAACTGTCTTTCTGTCTTTCTTGGTGTCATGCTGCATTACACCATGTACACGTTTACCATGGATTGAATACCTCAGCACTTGTGGTTGTTACCCGCTGCATGCTGCTTTTAGAGTGTTACCATAAGAGGTTTCATGGCAGTGCATCTGGTGATGACTACATGATGATGTTGCAATGACATGACTAAGCAACGACATGGTGGTCACTGTAAGCAGTCATCCCTCCTGGGTTTAGGTGTATCCAGTGGTTTATGTGCTACTTTTGATGTGGAATGCCGTGAGGTTTGCCGGGGAGGGCTTCTTACCTTTCAGTTCTGAAGTTGGTGGTGCACCAGAAGCGCTATGTCCGGTGGGAACTTCGCACTGAGGACAGCCCCCTCACAATGAGTACCCTGGAGGCGGTATGTTTCAGATTTCTTTGAGAGCATATATTCAGCTGGTCTCCCCATTACTTCCTGGTTTCAATCTCTTTCGGCCTGCGTGAGCCTGTGAGGGCTCCACATGTCTATCCTGTTTGAGAAGTGAAGCTTAGTGAAGTGCTCATGCCCCAGCCGTGACCAAACTGATGAGGAAGGCCAGACATCTGTGATCATGGAGAAAGCATTCAAGACTAACCTGTCCACAAACCTTCTACACCCGTCGTCAATGTGGCCCTACACTTTGTGAGCAATAACACAGATGTGGGCACATAACATGACTTTCCACTGTGACTGCCTCTGGCAGAGCAAGTGGAAAAACGTCTGGCTAATCATCCCAGCTCTGCAGGAGCTGCACGACAACTTCACCTTGGCGGTTTGCATTGAAGTAGATTTGAAAGCAACACTCGAGATGGTTATCAAAAGCTGCTTCATGCATAGGAAGCAACATAATGATGATGACGATGACGACGACAACGACGACGACGATGACAACGATGGCGACGACGACGACGATGACGGCGACGACGACGATGATGACGACGACGACGACGACGACGACGACGACGACGACGACGACGACGACGAGGACGACGACGACGACGACGAGGACGACGACGACGACGACGACGACGAGGACGACGACGACGACGACGACGACGACGACGACGACGACGACGACGACGACGACAACGAGGACGACGACGATGACGGCGATGATGATGATGATGATGATGATGATGATGATGATGATGATGATGATGATGATGATGATGATGATGATGATGATGATGATGAGGCTTGATTGCCTGACATCGCCCGACGCGCCCCAGCAGTGTTCAGCAGACATGTCCTATCAATTCATGGTCCAACTGCACTTTCTAGGGAGATCACCCAGCGTGGCTCCAACTACGTTTCTTGACACAGCAGTAGAGCAGACTACGAGTGGCCCACATCGGCCACTGCAAACCCATGAATGCACTTCTTTTTCACGCATCGTCCTCATCGTCACTGCCGTCGCCCTTCTCCAGCGACTTGTCCAACTTGTCGAGGTCGTCGCTGGAGGACAGAGACACGATGCGGATGGAGTCTGCGTCTTCACTGAAGCAAAATCACATCCACACGCACGCACACGCACAAAAAAAACAGAACACAGCGGAAAAGCCACACGGAGCATACAGTCGCTGTTAGAAAGATCAGACACACAAGGTCAAGGAGCAACCACCACCATGCAAAACTGTAGAGAGTGCTTTCTGAGATTGCAGAGGCACAAAGGCAAAACATAGCAGTAGGGTGGCGCGGAAAAAAAGGTGAGGCAGCAAGATGGTGAGAAATGGAAGCGGCCAGTAGCTCCCGCAGCTAAACCTCAGCCAGGTCAACATCAGCAGGATAAACCTCGCATCATAACCGGTTGAACGGAAGTCTAGGAAACAAACTCACTCTGTGACGCCAAAAATGGTTTTCACTTCAAGCTTGCCCCTCGCCGCCAGCGAGCAAAACGATTCCAACTGCAACAGTCACAAAACAAAGGAAAAGAATCTGCCGTTCACGTATGCCACGTTTGGGATCTGTTTGCAGCAGCAAAATCCTCCAATGCTCAAGAGGCATTCTCTGCCCCATACCGGAACTCAAAGGCAAGACCCTCCCCACCCCCCACCACCACATAAACTTCCAAAGTGCCCACTGATCTGATTTGCCGAAACACCTACCAGCTGTTATCAGAATTTGTTTTGCTGTCTACGCAAACATTCTAACAAGATCTCGTCAGAATGAAACTCCACTTCTGCAACCAGTGGCATGAAGTCTTGGTTGGAACCAGCGTCGACACATTGGGAAGCATGGGCACTTGGAATCCCAGTGACCCTCACCCGGAAGAAACTCCGCAACCGTAAGAAGCTCCGCAAACGCGATCACTTTGCTCCGAAGAACATCACAATGAGAAAGATTGCACAACGAGACAACGAGGGAGAAGGGCATCGGCCTACCTCAGATAAGTAGAGCAGCTTCGTGAAGATGGCCTGCACTGCTGCTTTCCTCTGAATTCCCTTCTCTGTGAAACCCGCCGTGTCCATCACCACTGGTCCTGCATGTGCGCAATGACAGGAGAAGGACAGAAGAGGAAAGGAGGGACAGTAGGTTGAGGGACAGACAGGAAGGACTGCGGTGTGTGTGTGTGTGTGTGTGTGCGAGTGTGTGTGTGTGTGTGTGTGTGCGAGTGTGTGTGTGTGTGTGTGTGTGCGAGTGTGTGTGTGTGTGTGTGTGTGCGTGCGTGCGCTTGAGAGAGAATCGGGGGGGGGTGTGGGGGGAGGGGAGGGGGAAGGATGAGAGAGGCAAGGAGAAGCAAAGGGAGGTCACAGCCTGTGAAATCCCTCTCTCCTGTGAAATCCCTCTCTCCTGTGAAACTCCTCTCCTGTGAAATCCCTCTCTCCTGTGAAATTCCTCTCTGTGAAATCCCTCTCTCCTGTGAAATTCCTCTCTCCTGTGAAATCCCTCTCTCCTGTGAAATTCCTCTCCTGTGAAATCCCTCTCCTGTGAAATTTCTCTCTCCTGTGAAATTCCTTTCTCCTGTAAAATTCCTCTCTCCTGTGAAATCCCTCTCTCCTGTGAAATCCCTCTCTCCTGTGAAATTCCTCTCCTGTGAAATCCCTCTCTCCTGTGAAACTCCTCTCTCCTGTGAAATTCCTCTCTCCTGTGAAATTCCTCTCTCCTGTGAAATTCCTCTCTCCTGTGAAATTCCTCTCTCCTGTGAAATCCCTCTCTCCTGTGAAATTCCTCTCCTGTGAAATCCCTCTCTCCTGTGAAATTCCTCTCCTGTGAAATCCCTCTCTCCTGTGAAATTCCTCTCCTGTGAAATCCCTCTCTCCTGTGAAATTCCTCTCTCCTGTGAAATTCCTCTCTCCTGTGAAATTCATCTCTCCTGTGAAATCCCTCTCCTGTGAAATTCCTCTCTCCTGTGAAATCCCTCTCTCCTGTGAAATCCCTCTCTCCTGTGAAATTCGTCTCTCCTGTGAAATCCCTCTCTCCTGTGAAATTCCTCATGAGAGCCCATTTTCAGATGTCCTCTCTCCCGCAGCATTTTCATATGCTTTCTGTACTCTGGAGTACAAACCAGAGAGAAAAAGAGAAGAGCTAAGGCTGCTGCAGTCGAGCAAGAGCCAAACCCAACACAAGAAAGAGCAACTGCTCTGACACACTCCACTGCTCAAACCTATGTGTTCCTCCCCCATGACAGATCAAGATCGAAATCGACCAAACGAACATCTGCGCTCCTAGGTGCTTGAGGGAGATCGAGGACTGACACACACTCAAGCATGTTCTCATCACTCGGGAAAAGACAGCACCTCTCAGTTCAACCATGATAAGCACACTATTGACATCTTGGGTCAGAAAGGACCCAAGATCGAGGATCAGGATACATAGGCTCAACCACACTCCACTTCTCAACCACAATCCACTGCTCAACCACACTCCCGTACTCAAACACAGCCGTGAACGTCAGAGTCTGATGTGTGTGGAAGGGGCGGAGTCAAATCAGCAGGCCCTCAAAGCATGATGGGGCTGGGGTTGACCAATGGGAGGGAGCGAGCAACATGGAGCTCCAGACAGAATGGTTGGGCTGTCACCAAAATCCAGGGTCGGCAAGGCGGACGCCTTACATGGAAAGGCGTAAGGCGTTTTCTCCACATTAGGCGCGCCTCAACAATAATTTAGGCACGCCCTTAGGTCGTTGAAAAAAAAAGGTTGTCAAAACAAATTACAAAAGTATGGTAAAGTAGTACATTTCAAGTTGAGGTAGAAAACTTAAAAAAATAAAAATAAAAATAAAAAAATACTATGGTGTCTTCTTATACGTCACATTATACACTGTACACCACAGTGAAGAAAAGGTGCAACTTGCAGCATGGTTACACCATGGTTGTGGTTTTGGGTGGGAATTCCCCAAGCACGCAACTTTCTTGGCCGGTACAAATCAGGAAGACTTTTCACACGGATCTCACATGCGAACTATACTCAGCAGATCATTCTGAACACAGCCATGTTATTTTCAGAATTTTCTGACATGTGTGCCACGAAAAAGGTGTTTAAGGCGTCCAGATAAGGTGTTTTGCCTTATTTGGATGCCTCATACACCTTATAAACAATTAGGGCGCTCCACCTGTCTCACCAGAGGGCCCAGAACATCCTGTCGAGCCAAACAGGCAAGATGCTTTTGTCGAGCCGAACAGGCTTGACTTTGTCCAAAACGCCTTGCAAACAAGTGAAGCACAACAGGCAAGGCGCTTTTGTCGAGTCGAACAGGCAAGACAATCTGCTCAACACAGTGTTGCACAAGTGTGGTGAGCAATACAACCACATTTCTCTGTGACAAACTTTGAGGAATGTTTCCTGACCAGCTTGAGGAATGTTGCCCCAAAGAGAGACCCTCGGGTTTTGCTGCAGCCCAGGAACAATGTGTTGCAGCGTTGAGAGAGCGTTCAGAAACGCAGAGGCACAAAGTGCTGCCACAACTCTCGACTAAATCTGCCACAACTCTCGAATAAATCTGCCACAGCTCTCGAATGAATCTGCCACCCTGACCTCCTCCACTGTAGAGGTTCATACATGCGGAAGGGCTGAAAGGTCTGCAAAGGTTGCAGATTGCAATGACCCTGAAACTTCAAAGAAAGTCAGCCAGAGGGACCGATTCCAGCAGGGTAGAAATTTCCTACACTTTTGGCAACTTGCCTACCAAAACATCTACCCTGCTGAATCCAACCTTGACTACCATCAAAGTTATGTAACGCGTTCGGGCAGTGCCAAGGCTGGTTTAGCATTGCAATCCACAGCAAACTAGGACATCATGAGTGGGTGCGTCGCACACAGCCTGAGCCACACAAACTGCGCGTGCAACCGTGTGGGAGGGGGGGGGGGGGGGGGGGGGGGG
>SZWC01008348.1:67691-82987 GCA_023375785.1 Penium margaritaceum
GTTTTGCCCACCTTATGAATCGTTTTACGCTGGTTACCCAAGGTTTGAGACTTAATTTACACATCGACTACTCGTGGGCGAACAATACCTGGAGGCCCAACTTTTGTCAGGGGGTCCATGCTTTCCCCACTGATCATGATCGGTGTGTACCCTGCCCAAACTGAAAAAAAAAGTAGCACAAGGAACCCACATTAGATGACATGACTCCGATACCTACTTTGAACTCCGACGCGAACGACGATAGAACACGGTGAAACATGCAGAATGGACCCCAATGTGGAATTATTATCCTCACTTCGAAACTATACTAGCATCTTGTTAAGTGGCATGGTACATGGCATGCCACGTAGGCAAGTTATAGCGGAGTAGCGAAGGACCACCGAAAGGTGCCAAATGATGTGTTTGATTATTCATAAAAATGCACAAAACTGTTTGCTGACTGGACCAAGGGACGCCAATAATGTTTGGCATTAAATACCTTGATCCACAATTCGCAAACCAATGACACCCTGCCGTAGGTTGTCTATCATCACTCGCGGGTCGTTGACAATGTCAATCATATTTGACCATCCATACGACAAACAATTGCGCATGGTTTGTACTTTGGACTTGGGTTACATAGATGCACTCATTAAACTATCATACTGGTGTAATGTGAGGGTTTGCATTGTTGTTTGGCATAAAACCAGGTACACAATTTCATGTGACTCTTGAATTCATTTTGTTCAACTCACGACAACATTCCCACTATTTTTGACTGGCCCTCATTGGCTTGGACAACATGGCAATGAAGGGGCGCATGAACTGTGTTGAACGTGGAAATTAGGGTGCTCCACATTACATTGATCCTATGGATGCACACCCAGCATAGGTCATACTCAAGGAAGAATGGGATCACCTTCTAGCTTGCAAAAGGTAGATGGATGTCCATGAGCCGCCTGAGGCCACATCTCCAATGACACCCAAAGAGATGGCATAGAGGTTGGGCAAGGCCCTTGCCAAGTATGAGGCAATCCAAATGTTCAGATCTATGGTAGCCATGGATCTGGTCTAAGCCACCCAGCCTGTAGTCTCATCCTCGACATGCGCAATATGTACCAACTGTACCTACAAGAATGTCGCAGGCAAAGTCTAGTGAAGTCTCACTATACATAGCAATACAATAGATGGACCATAGGTCATACAATTCATGGACATGATGAGAAAATGCACAACGAGGTACCTATTGGTGCTACGAACAACCACGCGATCACATGGATGAACATTGGCAAGGCAGTCCGGTACACTGCAGTTGGGGCTTGGGAAGGCATACAAACCATGACCATCCCCCCTAGAGTCAATCCTCAACAAATGATGGAGGGATGGGCTACAATCAAGCCTCATTCAAACTTGCTCCCTATTTGAGGATAACCCCACATGGGTGAAGGATCCATACAAACCAGAGACCATGTCTTAGATACTTGGAGTTCGCATGCCTTGTCCTTGCCCTCATAACACCTCTGGGCTATGGGCACCATGGACTTGAAACCCTCGGTCAGTGTCATGTGCGGTGGATAACAAACTACACATTTTCCACTTTCTTGAACAAGTTATCCAGTTGTGCGTGGGCATATCAATGTACTTTTGAATTTTTGTGTCATGTATTACCCACTCTTATGTCAATGGTCTAGAAGTGGCACAATTACAGTGCAGAGTTGGGATGAAGTAGAAAAGCTGACTATCCATTGTACAACATTGCTTCATGTCTCTCCTACTCTTTGAACACTCAGCTATATTGTGATATTAATGTATCTCAAGGGCATGATATAATTATTTACATTAGTGCCCAATTGTACCTTCAGGCTATAACACAATACTTATAGTGTCTTGTAGTCTCGAGTATTATGCCAATGGTCTGGATGTGGCCTTAGGACAAATAGCATACTTCGCATACGAGGAAGGATGTTTACTCATCAGACAACATTGCTTTACATCACTCCTTGTTTCAAAATGCATTTTATTCACACACTTATGATTTTAAAGGACATGGTATGATAATTTACATCACTGTACAATTGCACCTTCAGCCCACAAGACAAGAATAGTGGGAAACACATCAGTTCGTACGTGTACATAAAGGTCGTGCACATGACAAATGACCTCACAAGCAACGGTCTAGTAAACACAAGAGAAGTCACACAGTGCATGAAAAAATCCCTCTTTAAATGGTGATGCACAAAGGCCACAATAAGGATTGGCCACTGGTGATCTGGCCATAATGTCCTCTAAATCTGGCACACATAGTAGGCCTAGTTGGATTGCTGCTTCCAGCACAATGTTGAGACTGGTAACGTAGACCACGTGTTGTTTGAACCCTTTCCTCCACATCAGCAAGTGCTTCCTTCACTCCCTCATGGCACCACTGATGATGCTCGTTTTTACATCCTTGGAGGCCACACAAACAGAGTCAGTTAGAGGACATGGGCACATCGTTGAAAACAGTATAGGACACATGGTTAGGATTAAGGAATACAAAGTATCAAAAGCTGACTACAGCACACAAACAACGGTATGTCAATCATGGCGAAGGTGCTTGGGAAGAGCATCGTCCTTATCTCACATAGCAGGCGAGGACTCCCACTCCTCCTTGTCCTCATCTCTCGAAGAGTGCCACTCCTCCTCCAAGTCCGTGTCAATGTCTTGTTGAGACCTTGAGCTCTCACACCATGATGAGTCTAATGTCTTATCCACATTGTCTAGATTGTCAAATTGCAAGATGTTTCAGAAAAGAGGGCACGTAGAAATGTTCAGCCTTTTGCTAATGCTTGAAACAGTTCCCCAAGGGATCTCCATTAGAATGTTCAGAGAACGGGACCTGTAAGTGCATTTTTCTAATCAAATTTCAAATCGCACCGCAAGAAGGCTTGTAGTCTCCTGGCGTCTATCTTGAATTGCAAACTTCAATGGGTTTCTCTTTCAAACATAAGATTATCCCTCAAAATGGGAGCATTTTGGAACGAGGTTTCTGCACATAGAGTGTATGATAAGTAAAATTTTCTACTCATTTAGAGTGCACTGGCCACATGCACTACCACAATACATGAAGGCCATCTCAAGACAACCATGCAAAAACTAACACAGAAATCACCAAGCTATTGCCTGCCATGAAAATGAAAGTAGATTGTCGTATGCGAATAGACGACCGTCAAGTTCAATAGAAAAAGCTTCTTGGAGTGATCGGCCGCATACTTAAAACGGATGAACCAGATGGCAAAAGCAAGAAACGACATTTTTCACGATTAGATTCTCTGCACAACTCAATGTCCTTAACTTGATTTTAGCCTTAAGATGTTACAAAAACAATATGAAATACCATTTCCACTGCTCACAATTCTTATCACTTTCCATACATTATATCTTTTCCATATCAGGTCAATATCTCAACCATGAAAGCATAAAAACACACTCTTGTTGGAAACAAAGAGATGAAAGTTTACGTGAGCAAGTTCCTTTTGAAGAAAAGCATATATACCCTAATACCACATGATTTTGTTGAAAAACAAAATAAACATGGTGACATAAAAGTTTTAACTCAATACAATTAAAAACAATTTGTTTAAAACAACAAAATTGGTACAAATTGCACACTTGATCTTGTTTATGTGCTTTTTTCTCTCGAGTGATGTGTTTTCCCTATGGCAAAAACGTGTTTAAACACTCACATTTGTGCTTAAAACACCTTCTGTAAGTTATGCGGTGGTGCATATTTGAATTTGTCGTTGCCATCCGAGGGCATCGGGCCAACCAATGGAGGCGAAGTTGAACTCACTGGTCAAGGATATAATTGACCGTATTTGTTGTACCCAAAGGAATATGCTCGCAAAGCCACAAACATGATCTTGTTGATCCCCAAAATAAACTTTAACGCATTCATATGGCAGTAGTGTATGCCGTATGCGACAAAGTAAAAGGTTTCATTGGGCCCATGTACTACATTCCTTCCTAAGAAGAAAACCATTTTCCACATAAAACAAAAACATCAAGGGAGGCTTTGTTACATAAGACAAATGAGCAAACAAAGTGTGTTTTTAGTGTACTTTTGTATGGTGACAATGTGCTCAGACCACATACACTAGCCCACGCACTCGGATCCTCCCCAAGAGAATGATCCTTTTACCATATAGGACAAAACATAAGGTGCACTTGGAGACATGACACAAATTAGCACACAAAGTGAACTTCTATTGTTCTCTTATATTGTGAGGGAGTGCACTTGCCACATACACTAGCTCGACGCAGTAGGGTTTTTCTTAAGAAGAAAATTGTCCTACCACATAAGACAACATTATCAAGGTACGCTTGGAAACATGAGACAAATAAGCACACAGGGTGCTTTGTTACTATCGCATTGTATGGTGACTTAGCGCACTTGCCACATACACTAACTCAAAACATTAGGGTCATTCCTAAGAAAGGAGTTGTTTGACCATAGAAGAAAAATGGACACTTCTCTCGTACACTATCGAAGTAGTGGAGGCATGGGTGTAAAGAACACTCATCAACGAGATCAAACTTAAGGTACACATTACAAATGGATTGTATAAAATGACCATGAATAACCATACCTCACCAACTCAAAGCCATGCCACACAAAATCAAGGCCGCAACGCCAAATTTCTTCTTATCGTTGTAAAGTCTAGTGGTGGTGAAGTAAACCTGCACATTCCTTACTCACATCTTGCGTTCTGTCCCTTTGAGCTCGCAAGATCAAACAATTATGAGATCAAGGGTTGAATTTGAGGTTCACTCTAGAGTTGAAGATTTCTCTAGGTGAGTAGTGCTTTCATGCACACTTGTTTTGTTGGTCTTCCATTACTTTGTTCACTTAGCGGAGTGAATGAGCTGAAGCCCTCAAGTTTCAGAAATCCCCATACCTTTTGATTCAAGACTTCGTTCATGTAATCTTTTCAAGTGCCTCTCATTGTGCCAGATGTCGTACTGATATACAACGGTGGGGGCAGGTGGTTCTTTGAGCCCGAGGCTCCATTGTCGTGGTGGCCTTCAAGGTCATCGGTGTGGGCCATTTACCGCAAAAGTCGATGTTATTGTCTGGTTTGCCTCTAGAGCATCATTTTTCACGTGTTGCTCCTCCGCCATCGTGAGAGTTTTTGACGATAGCTACTGCTTGTCAGTGGTTGTGCTTGTGAGGTTCGCTGTTGTCATTCCGAGATTCTAGTAATGATATGTTGAAGGCTTGTGCAATCTTTTCACCTTGGTAGTCAAAGTGTTCACTAACCTTCCAGCAGTGCTACGCTATCATACCAATTTTTACGTTGACAAGAACGTGGGTGGTATAAAGGGATGACGTGTAGAGCAATAGTCAATTCAAGGAACTGGGACAAATGGATTATTTGTATTAAGCCAAAAGTATACTATGATGACAAACGTCAAACAAGTTGAGCACATATGTGCAATGACGAGAATCACAATGAGGCATATGTTGGGTCTTCAGAATTTGAGCCAAGTTCTGCATGCAAGATCACATTGTGAGCGGCTGCTTTTAGAAACTCCACCGAGAAGTGAGGATGGACAAGCTAGGACAAGGAAACAAGGAGGAGGGAATGGGAATAAGGACATGAGGACATTGGCCTTGCCCTTCCCGTCCTTGTGGATTCTTAGCAGATGATCAAGCCACAAGCTTTATCGGCAATTGCTTGATGGAGGTGGCCAACTAGTCACCTCTCCAACCATGCCCATCCATTCATTCAATTGTTAGCTAGCTGGTGGTTAGCAAGTGTGTAGGCATCAATAGAACTTCTTTGTGGCAAGGGGTGGCCACCATCCAAATCCACTCTTTTATGAGGAGGGAAGCAAATTATACTCACACAAATCCTTACATCGTGCATATGATCATAAATTAGGAATCTCTATGTCGGTATGAATCCAAGCTGAATGGGTTATGACGATGATCACATAATGTGTACTTTATGGATTGGAATTGGAAAACACGACCAAGATCATCAAAGGTATAATATCTCTTTTCATGGTTAACATTCTTCACGACATGTGCGTATGAGATATCACGTTGAAGCACACATGAGAGGCACTATGCTTAGGGTGGTCCAAATTCATTCGACTCCAGTGCGGTAAAGTACGTCTTAAACATGCTATTCTTGATGAATGTGTCAAACAGAGCCTTGCGAACCATTTTATAGCCACTGTAACTCGATTGCAAAGAGCGAAGGGGTGTACCAACGAATGATAGTTCATTATTCACCATTTTTTTCCTTTACTTTACAGGAGAGCAAGGGAAGTTGAATGTTTAATCCCCTTAATGTTTTGGACAATGAGGTTGTGAAACACCATTTGTGCCACCTGGCATGATCAATTTTTGACTTATGGGGCATCGGATATGATGGCTTGAGGGTGGAATACCCTCAAGTACCATGGTTTTGGCCTAGTGGGCCAAGGTTCTCATTCATTTTTTACATTTGGTATTATATTGCAAGGGTTCTAGACCCATTATGGACACCAAGGTTGGGTCTAATCCTTTCTGGGGGGAATGCAACACTTCTTATTCCACATGGCTTGAACAAGTTCTGGCTTGTGGGGTAGCGTATGGGATGTCCTTGAGGGTCAAAGACCTTCAACGACTGCTATTTTGGCCCTATGGGCAAAGCTTCCAGTCTACTCGTTAGTGGCTAGGCCAGGGATCCCTAAGAACCTTGGACGTGCAAAGTCACAATTGAATGGATATTGCCAATTCATGCAACTCAACTTCCGTGTCATCTTTCCAAGAACTTTGTCTGTACATGCCTAGTCAATTGCCTGATGCAAATGAAAATCATGTGGTTATTGCCTAAAGACAAAAAAATCAAGGGTATGTTCTCATTGATTTGTATGGATCTATGCGGTTACATGCCCATGTGACCATGTGATGAGTGGTTTGGTTCACTTCACACATCTATGAAGATGCATCTATGGCAAAGAGTGGAGGAAATCCGAAAGGACCAAGCTGAATTTCTATGATCCACGATTGAGTGGCCTTTCAAGATTGAGTATCAAAACGTATCCATTTACGATCCAAATAGAATTGAACACAATAACATGCCCTCACGTTTCCAAAATAATCCTAATAGGAATGGCTCTGGGTAGTCACTTGGAAACAAATGTGGATATCAAACAGAAATGATGTTGAAGATTTTCAACAGATTTGCATGTCAACACAGATTCTTAGCAACTGAATCGATTACATCATAGAACATTGCAACCCAACACAAAACCAAATCAAAACATAGTTAGAAGCTAGTGAACAATTGTATAAGAATATAAATGACATTGAATCTTGTATTTGAATCTTTTTTCACTTTTCTTTGGGATAGATTGACCTTTGTGCCCGTGTTAGGCCAATGGTCCCATGCAAGGACCCGCATTGCCGGATCCATCATCGCCAGAGCCTGCATCTTGGTAGTGACTAACATGAGGGCTCGTCGGGAAGCCTCGCCACTCGTGTTTGCTGGTTCTTGTGCCGGTCGGTGACTCCTCGCCATGACATTATTATTTGCCCGCAACATGGGTTGGAAGATCGATCAGTCCATCCTGACTAGTTGTCACAAGAATTTTGGTTCGTGTGATTCAACGATACAAACCAACGTCAAATGAGACGTTTAAGAGTAAATTGCAACTTTTTGTTAGTGTATTCAAGGAGCGATAAGGGATTTTTAGTGGTGACTTGGACATTGCCTCAACTCAATCAATGGTGTATGTTTATATTTGACTTGGTCGATTGTGACAGTGACAAGCAAGATCCGCTCAAAGGGCCCTACTATGGCTGTGATTATCTTGTACGACTCTGCGGTTGATATGATTAGCTGTCTCGGCTCCATTGTGGAGAAAAGGGAGAAAAGGGTTGCCTTGTCGAGCCACTTTACCAACGAGGGCCCTATCATCAAACTGCCCAATTCTTTGCTAATATCTTTTAGATTAGCAATTATTCATACGTTCCCTTCCACGACCCTTTGATCAGAAATTTGACGACATGAAATAGATGTTGCAAACACTCACATGGAATCAACTAGTGGCATTGGCTGCACGCATGCATGCATCGGGGTTATGTAGTAATACAATGAGGCTAGGTTCAAACATATGCTCTACCTTGGAAGCGATTTTCCCTTGACCTTCCCCTCCTGTCCGAGGAGAAGTCATTGGTCGTTTCACGTACTTTTTTGTAATGTCTCGTATGTTTGTTGGAAAAAAACCCTCGTTACTTCACAAAGTTTGTTTGATTCACGCGTTTTCTCGGATTAGGAGTCACTTCCGCAAGAAAGATAATGCATAGAGAGCCTATCGTCCGGACGTGACGCAAGTGCAAAAATAATACTCAGAAAATATGCGATGAGTTGGCCACGAACAAAACTGCCCTTGCAAAAGTCCTTGTGTAGCGGATTTTCTGACGCCAGCAAAGATTCTTGACTACCAAATCCATTGCACAAGGTTAGTACAGAACCCGAAAAAAATTGGTTGACCGTCTATCTTTTGAAATAATTTCTTCTGCAGACCTTTCCAATCTAGGTCATTTCTATGCATGCATGTCACTTGACTACGCTTTTGTAGTAAGTCACGATGGTCACCCACAACTTCGTATCTCGTACTTTGCTGATCGCTTTGACTTTTAGAAGTGATCCAAATGTACTCAAATTTCTCATACGACGATGGGCGACTTCTATGTTCTAGTAGTAGTTTACTATACACTCATCAGCACCGTCCGCCGCGAGGTCCATCCCTACAGGTGAGGTCCAACAAAAACCCACGTCGGGAGCAATTAGGGGTTGTAGAGATGACCATGAATGGAAGACTTGTGTCGAAACTTTTTTTTCACTTTCCAAAAATACGAGGGAAATAACATTACTTTGTTTGTGTCAAAAGACTCACTCCAAGCTCTTCTCATAGCTCTTTTCATTATTTCCACAATACACATGAGCGGCTTGCCGTTTTGGTGCTGCATAACGTAACTATGACAGCTGCACTAGGCTGTAGAGAGAGAGAGAGAGAGAGAGAGAGAGAGAGAGAGAGAGAGAGAGAGAGAGAGAGAGAGAGAGAGAGAGAGAGAGAGAAAGGAGTCGAGTGGCTAATCATGTTTTTCTGTACTACGTTAATTTTCCTTTCACGCTTTGCAAAAGGCCCAACGAAACAAATCCTGCGTTGATTCTGTTGCAACCCTGCCACTGTCGTGCTAAGAAGCACTTTCAATACATACACTTCTCACCTCTCTTTACCTCTATGTGTAAGCGGGAGGCATGCAAAGATTGAGAGGTATCGGCGACGACGCTTGGACCGCAAATGGACACCCTTCGTTGCCCCCCTGCAATCGTTGACGCCAACAGCTCGCTTTGAACATGTCGGACTTTGGTCGGTGTCTTACCAAACAAATTCAAATCACTAGAGGAAGTCGCGATGAGCTGGGTTTGTATGGCTGATCAACTAGTTCGTAACAAACCGCGTCGAACGTGCTCATTTTATTAGATGGCACACTGATTTGCGTGTCCAAGTTTGTTCAATGTCATTGTTATACCATTCATATTTTGACATTTTGTTTGTCGTTCTTGTCAATATGGAGTGATGTCATGCATGCGATAACGTGGCTCGCTTCGATGATGTCACTTTCCACATTCAGACATGCAAATTCAGTTAGCCACGGTTTGGCCGACAATTTTTTGTCCAAAAATTCCATAACCGTGGAGATTTGCAAGGATTTGCTACACTTGAAGGGGTGATGCAACTTTCTAGCAACTTGTGGATGGCGCCCAACAGTTCGTGCGTTTATCGAGTGGTGCACGTGGACAACATGGGTCATTGCTGACAGTCTTGTGTCAAGAATTTTTTGAAAGTTTTTGTCTGTGCTTACCCATCGAGGCGAGATGCCAAGAGCTCTAGTGTGACCGTAGATGCCCAACAACGACTTGCAACTCGTTGTTTTTTTAGAGATGGAAGTCGGCAAGCGGCTCGGAGTTGCTACGGGGCAGTGTGACACCGGAATTTCTCGTGTAGGGCTTGAACGGACGCCCTTTTACTACTAGTGATTCAGGCATCCATTGGCAGGTAGCAAAGTTGCGAGTTGTTGTGAGAGTTTTGCAAGCTCTCGCTGTCTTGCGCTAATCCGCCACTCCCCGCCATCTTTACACCATGATTCTTGTGTGATTATCCGTCGATTAGCTGATCGTCGACACCGCAAAATTCCTACGTGGCAGGTCTCCACGGATGTTGGAGAATCATTCAGTGAATCAAAACAAAGAATCATAACGAATGCCCATAGTCAAGCCGTAATATGAAATTGGTATATGAAATCACGCTTTAGCTGAAAGTGAATGCCATCGACGGGTGACGAGATCCTATCGCAACCTACAATTTATGGAACCACTTGCATCGAAAAAACGACTAGAGGAAGGGGCAATCGCACGCAAGAGGCATCGGTCCGACAATCGCGGTGCCTGGCGATCCGGCTCACCGTTAGTGTTGGACCCCGTGCCGCAAATCAAGATGTCAAGCGCTGATTTTTCGAAAAGCAAACCGCGCGACTGCCAATCAACTAGATCAAATTTGTCGCTAATTCGAACTGGTGACCTCGAAGGTGGGTAATCAAACATAATCATAAGCAGTTGATGAATCGAGCGAGTTTAGGATGAAACTATGGAATCAGTAGCAGTAACTGGGCGTCGGTTCATCGCCGTAGGCGATGAATTGACGTCATTGATATTGATTTTGATTCTAGGTTTGGAGTTGTTACCCGCTCGATTTGTGATTTTCTGTTGAATTTTGGAAGACGAGGTGGGTCTTTTCACACTGACCCGTGCTGAACTCCCCTGCCACGTCAGGGTTGCTGCGCTTTCGGAACTTGACATGGACTGCTCCCAGTTCGCCAAGCTTTGGGCGATGCGACTCGGACTTGCTAGGAACATACTACGGCTTCGGAGCTCTAGCAAGTTCTAGCAACTCGTGAGTCCACGTTGGACGGTCCCACGTTCGCGTGACCGACGAGGTGACGAAACGGACTCTCGCCAACGCCGGACAAGGGAATACCAGAGAAAAAGTGCGTTCGCCAAAACCAGTGAGGAAGTTCGCCGTACCCTGCTGCGAGGACTTGCTTCAGCTTCCGGTGTGAATGGCCACCTCGTAGCAACCCATTCATCGTCGCGCACCTGGATCTTGTACGCGTGCGGACACGTGGCGGAGTTGCTACGGGGCAATGTGAAAAGACCCGGTGTTGGTCGCGACGCGGAAGTGAGGCACGATAGGCACGGTGGGATTGAGCATGGGAAGGTGGCTGAGGATGGGACTATGATTGAGGGATGAGGAGGAGCTGACCGTCTCGGGCCTTGTTGCCTGTTCATGGAGCGCATAAGCAACATGGAAACGTCCCGCTGTGCGTTCCCCCTCTTGCCGCATTGCTTTCCATCCATTCCCTACATTCACTCCCACCAGCGTTCCCTTGCCGTCCACTGGCACATCCTTGAAACCTTTGCCTACATCTCCGTCCTCCTTACCCCTGTCCTCCTCACATTCTCCTCCCTTCCCTCGGCCAGCGCTGTCGCCACCCTCCGCGAACGCCTCTCCCTCCACAAGTCGTCCAAGCTCGCCATTCATGCTGACTCAGCAGCAGACGTGGCAGGACTGGGGCCAGACAACTCAGCNTGGTTCCGCAATTCTCGGAAACTTCGGCCGCCGGCTCTGTGTCCCCGGCCGGACCCCACCCAGGCCGGCGGGTGGAGACGGCGCACCTTCCAGGAAGGTGCGGGGAGAGAGGGCGGTGTCGTCGCCACTGCAGGCGGTGTCGTGTCGGCAGATGGATGGGTTTCAGCGGCTGCTGAAGATGACGCTGCGTGAGGCTTCCATTTCGGAAGGCTTCGCGAGACGCTTTCCCAGGTAATGTCATTGCGCCACAGTTTTTTTCACATTTTCACATTTTTACATTTTCACGTTGAGAGACAACCAACTGAACTGCGACATTTGTTCAGTATACATATCTCATGTGGAAAAGCATGCAAGGATTGACCAAAACTCGATGCCGGCACAAAATTTGTGTCACAGTCCAATCTGCATCTTGTGCAGGATCGCAAAAGTTGTTTTCTCTCCTCCGCCGATTCGCAAAGCTTTTCGAAGAGAAGATCACCTTCTGTGGCACAGCTGTGCAATCGCACAGACCAATTACACACCCATGCGGAAGCGCAAGCTTGGTTTGACCCAACGGGCGGCATGTCCGTCGGATGGAACCGGCCACTTTTGTGCATTTTCGGAACAAACGCATGAGTGGGGCGGGGTCACTAGAGCAGCGCATGAGTGGGGTGCGATCACTAGAGCAGCGCATGAGTGGGGCGCGGTCACTAGAGCAGCGCATGAGTGGGGCGGGGTCACGAGACCAGCGCATGAATGGGGCGCGGTCACTAGACCAGGCCCCTACAGTCTGCTCTCCTGCACCTGATGTAGGCCGGCTGCCTCCCTCCTCCGTCACCTAAAGGGCCTTGAGGTTGGTTCTATTGGATGGTCATGCGCACACAAGTGTGGAACATGGGCACAAGACCAGGGACAGGAAAGAGGTGGGTGAGTTGGCAGGATGCATTGCAGCCTACAGGGCAGAACACATTTCAACCTGCAACTTGAAGGACGTCTTCCCCCACCTGCTCCCGCCTTCCCCTCTTCACTGTGGCCTACAGTACAGCATTTTTGGGCGGTAGGACATGAGCGTTGAAGTCTGGCTTGAATTGGCACATTGTGGGCTGTCTATGGTTGGCACAACGCAGGCTGCCTGCGGCTCATGCACAAATATGTTCGCCACGTCCAATGTTGTGTGTCTGCTGTACACGTCTGCACACACACGTGTGGTGTGCACGTCTGCACACACGCATGTGTGGTGTGCACGTCTGCGTACACACATGTGTGGTGTACACATCTGCACACACGCATGTGTGGTGTGCACGTCTGCGCACACGCATGTGTGGTGTGCACGTCTGCACACACACATGTGTGGTGTACACGTCTGCACACACGCATGTGTGGTGTGCACGTCTGTGCACACACATGTGTGGTGTGCACGTCTGTGCGCACACATGTGTGTTGTGCACGTCTGCACACACACATGTGTGGTGTGCACGTCTGCGCACACGCATTATGTGTCACGCATGCCTTTTCGTCAGGCCTATGAAAGCACGNCACAACCTATGTGCAACCTCTCAACGACACCTGTGTCGAACACTCTGCGTTCTTGGGTAAAGTTTTAGTCAGTTGAACACTCTGCGTTCTTGTGTAAAGTTCATGGTTTTGATTGATTTGCGTCCTGGTACATGTTTGCGCTGTCAAACGATCTGTTTTCTCTGGCATGTTGGAGTACCAGTCACACAAAACCAATGGTGCATGTGTGCTGCATGATGTGCATGTCTCCTGCATGACATGTATGTTCGCTGCACGATATGCATGTGTGGTGCATGATATGTATGTGTGCTACATGATATGCATGTGTGATGTATGATATGTATGTGTGCTACATGATATGCATGTGTGGTGCATGATATGCATGTGTGGTGCATGATTTGCATGTGTGGTGCTGCATGATATGCATGTCTGCTGCATGATATGTATGGGACTGCTGGGTTCCTGCCACACCGTGCCATCAAGCAATTCCTGGGCAGGGAGTGGCATGATGGCATGGCATGGCCAAACGGTTCGTTGATGGCACACATTCATCTTGGGACTCAGCTGCAGATCACGTGAGATTTCGTGTGGTAAATTTTAGTCGCATTTGTGGCATGACATTGCATGACCCTCTGCAGCACACACTCTCCGCAAAAGGTATCAAATGCCGAAGTTTACTCCGAGATTTTGTCCAAGACGGTTTGCAAACCGTCTCAAAAGCTTAAAATGGACAGGATTTGCGAGAATGTAAAGGTCGATCTGGTTCATCCCAGTTTAATGGAATCTGGCCATGTATGTTCTACCTTGTACGTGTCTCGCTTTTTGTTTGTTTTTTTTACCCCCACCCACCCCCTTTTTGTTTTTGCTCTTCAAAGCCCATCAGATTGCACTTCTTCTCTGCCCGTGACTTCTCTCAGAGAGGTTAGGCCAGCTTCTTCTCATCAACAACGCTTCTTCCGTCGCTCGTCTTCCCTACCACGTCGACCGCTTCATGTTCCCTCGCTCTCCCTCGCTCCTGTCGCTGTGAGTGGCACAACATAAGTCCTGTCGCTGTGAGTGGCACAACATAACTCCAAGACATTCCAACCTCACAAGAAGTCCTCACATCTCGCAAAACACCATGGTAGGAACACGGCAGGGTATTTTTTGTTTAGACGTTTTGCAAAACGTCTAAACAAAAGATACACAACATAACTCCAAGACATTCCAACCTCACAAGAAGTCCTCACTTCTCGCAAAACACCATGGTAGGAACACGGCAGGGTATTTTCTGTTTAGACGTTTTGGAAAACATTCTTAGACGTTTTGCAAAACATTCTTAGACGTTTTGCAAAACGTCTAAGCAAAAAATACACAACGTAACTCCAAGACATTCCAACCTCACAAGAAGTCCTCACATCTCGCAAAACACCATGGTAGGAACCCTCGACAGCTTCATGCTCCCCCACTTGCCCTCACCCTTGGTGCTGTGTGTCAGAGTGCTGGGACAACGCCATACTGCAATCCTTTACTCGACCTGCTGAGAAATCCTTTCTTTTCCTCAACCCCATTGCTCACGGCCGAGTTGACTGTGGATGCAGCCAAGTCGCGGCCAAGAAATGCAGGGTCACGTTCAAGTGACCACTCTGATGCCTGGCTCACCCTCACGAGAGGGTGAGCTGCACCATACTGCGGTTGCAAGCTGGGGGTTCAAGCCCACTGGTTTGTGAACGCGAGCCACCCAGCAATTGAATGCTTGAGGCGGTAGTGACGTCAAGTCTTCAACCTCTCGACCTCTCGACCCCTCGACCCCTCGACCCCTTGACCCCTCGACCCCTCGACCTCTTTACTGCTCCATCTCTCGACCTCTCGACCTCTTGACCTCTTGACCTCATAAGCCCACTCCGAAATCATGCTCGCTCGCAACATGCGTCGCCGGACAAGCACAAAAAAAAGTGCATGGGGTCATCGCTCCCTCGCGATCGAGTGAGAACGCCCTTTGTTTTCCCTTTTTCTATGCACGTAAACCACCTACTTTAACATTCAAACTTCAATCAAGCCCTACCCCCAATTGCATTCGGGGTTTTAGGGTTCTAGTTTTGTGCGGGCTCCTGCTGGGTCCTGCGGTAGCGGGGCCCAGCATTTTCCCTTTCAAC